>JAGXCT010037135.1:0-64119 GCA_022495035.1 Philopotamus ludificatus | reverse complement strand
AGTCGACCCCCGTATGGGGTGAGTTTGGCGTGGCTGAGGATATCATATTTACTGACTCTTCATTCGGAGACTCAAGTATCGCCTCAAGTAAGGAAAATTGTGGTCGTTTAGAAAGAAGTGGCCCCGGTTGGGAGCTTTAGAATTGTCTCAGCTCGCCAAAAAATTATAAATTTATGGAGAAAAGACAAAGACCAGTATATCGCTTGCGTCCGAAATGGACGAGGCTTGCGAAGACGAAGAAGATCTTCCTCTATGCTAATCATATTAGTATTTAACAGATCCAACCATATTTGTAGTCGTTCTTTTGCAATGTGGAGTCCGCCTGGTCTGCCTCTTTTGACTGTGAATCTTCTTTATCTCCCCTTTGCGATCTCCGGGACGTCTTCTTCAATCTTTAATATTATTATTTTAAAGGCAAAGAGTTTAGTACCACGCCGAATGCTTCTTGGTATCGTTACCATCAGTTTTACTCTTAACATTTTAACCCAAATATGTCGTGTATCGAGTCTTACTGTACTTTGTCATTTTCATAATATTTTATGTTTTTTTTTTAAAAATAAAATGCTTTGATTTAAGAATAGCGGTTATTTTTACTAGATGAATGAAACCCAATTTGACATTGGGCCATTCGTAATCATCACGAAACGTCAACGTCACGAATCTTCAATTTAACATGAAATATCTACAACGAAGCGTTTTGTTGTATAAAAAAATATTGTAATTTGATTTTTTTTTCGAATCTGCAACGAAATTCACCCGGAATGCGGTTGCATATCTCGTATGCATAATTTGACATGTCTTTCACAGATCTTTAGAATTAAGTTGAGATGAATTCATGGGTTATAATGTATTGTGCAATCACATGTGTTGTTTTATGTATTGTAAACGTGTCGATGTGTTTGTGTACAACCACCAGGACGGTTCGGACTCGTCGTCTGACGAAGGCGGATTCCTGTCCGGAGCGCCGCTGGAGGAGCTGCAGCAGGGCCCCGCCGACGGGGGCACCCTCCCCGTGAGGGCCACGCGGATGGTCTGGATACTATCAACTACATTCCACACATTATATTCACATCTGTTGTATCATACACCCCCTTTTCGACTTCTGTCTTTCCGTCATGCATCATTGCTTATCTGTTTGTACGCTTCGTTTTATACGGAACATGTCTTATAGCTGTGTATATTTTATTTTCTATTTATGTATCAGCTTATGCCACTCGCCGTAATTGAATATTAGCGATTGGTCCGTGGTAAAATTTGCATAATACCATATCGATGCTGGAAAGCAATCTTGCAGTATCTCGAAAAATTAAATTGTTAGTCAAAAAACCATTTGAAATGTTAATAATTTTCAAATTAAAAGATGTAGAAGCATAGTTTAGATCTTTTCGCGCAATTTATCGTCCATTTATTGGAAAAAAATCGTTGTTATTCTATTTAGCGTATCGTAGTTTTTCGAGATACAGCAAACTTGCTTTCCACCGTCGATGTAAAGAATGATTTAATTGCAACGAGTGGCAGAGATAATTTAAATATTTTTTTATTTAGAATAATTCGTAGTGGAAGTTGCATGTCGATAACACATATTGTTTTATCGATAATTCTTCCTGCATACATTTTGATTTTTTTTATATAAAATTAGTGGTACTCAGAATTAATGTCGTATTTTATCAATGAAACTCAATCTCAAATTTTTAACTGTTTTTTGAATCAAAATACTCAGAAAAGGTCGATTCTACCTCATTCGCTGTTACGTTATCCTTGGCCGGCAGACCAATACTGACAATAGTCTACCCCCAAGCGAGTTTCCTCGTGGCCACTACAGCCTGGGACCTGAAGGACGGAGCGAGTTTGTTGGGAGTGGTAATGTGGTGGAAAACGGCTCTAGGTACTATCCTGGGATTTGCTTTTGGGTGGCTAGGAAGCCGGGTCAACCTAGCCCGGGATAGTCGCTTCGCCACACCGATTACTGACGAGAGAGACATTAAGGATGACTCTGCGGTAAGCACACCAAACTCACTCCCTCCGGGGGCCGATTTGGTGGTCCAGAGAGAAGAAGGATCCTCTAAGGTCGGGAGCGACCCCTCACCTCCGCCCCGCTTGTCCCATGCCCATGTAGGCTGTGGCTTATCATGACGGAGTGAGGATTCGGTTCCCTCCCCGCTATTCGCACGTCCGGCACTTCCGTCCATTGAGTGGAGTCATGCGGATTTGCCTCGTCCGCACACTCCATCCCTTACTCCCACGTGCCCCTTCTTTCATCATCTAGACGTGGGGGAAGACTGGGTAATCAGTATTGCGCAACCCAGGCAGGTGAGAGACAATTGCCACGTCTATAAAGCGCCCAACGACGCACCGTCCGTCGACGGCGATTCTCGCCGAAGAGGGTTTTGTTAGTTTCCGAGTACAAAAACCAGGGTGGCCCACCCGGCATGTCGACTTGCGGGGACTTCCCACGAGCCAGTCTGCCAGGGGACCTTCAGGGTTCCCGTCCCGTACTTACGTAGTGGGTCAACCTGCACCTGAATTACGTAGCCAATTAATGTTGTTCTTGGCGTGCTCCGAAATGGCGGAGGGAACTCCAACAACGACGAGCATGCGAAGAATGGCAAAGTAAAAGCCATATGAAATCATCATCATCCAGCATTGCGTGAAGGCCAACCCCATTCCGCTGGATTGATGAAAGAGACACTAAGAAGTGTTTCTTATCTGGTCTTAAAGGGCCGGAGCGTCGAGCGTGCTGGTTCTCGGTAATTCGGGAGATTACCCTTTTGTGGCCATGCTGCGATGAACCATTCTAACTGCTGTCTCGTTCAGATATCGATGGCAAGTTTCTCCACCCATGCTTTGACCTGTCCATCGTTAGCTTTGTTTCGATTTCAGTTTTCAAAGCTACTTCACTAACTTGACTATGACCATTTTCCGAATCAATGTTATCAGAATTATTTGTTTAAGCCAACGTTGGCATTTCCTGATATCCAATATGTCAAATAGGACAAATATTTCTCGTGGAAAGCCATGAGCTACGAGTCCTTTATTGCTGGACTTGGAAAGAGAGATATTGTTTATCTCAAAACAATATTCAAATACTGTTATAAAAAATGTTGACATGCGTCTTTCCAGGATGATGAACCAAAGATGACTGTTTTTAAATACGACATTACTTCTTGGTACCCCTAATATAATCTCTTTTTATGCGATTTGTATATATTTATTTTATATTCCCAATATTTTGCATCTATGGAACGTATCTACCGCATAAAAAGAGACTATATATCACGTATTAATTGTTTATTTTTAATTATATTAGTTTTATATTTAGAATAAGATTTATGTATCTCTTTTTGATAGTCATGAAATGAATTATAATATATTTGAATATCACCGTGGTCCATCACTGTTACGCAATATTGGATCAATTAAATTAATTGCGAGAAAGATGGCTGGTTATCGAATCGTATACAACCAGATTATGCTACGCTTATGCTATAATTTGTATAGACGAGCTGGTCATATATAACAAGGTTTGAGAACCACTCCGTTACAGTAACTGTTGTTAGAGACGAGATTGTCTCGCGAGATATATGTGCGCATGGTATTATTGCCGCTTTTTTAAAATATTATTATTGAAAAGTATATGTTTTAGTTATTGTTGTTTCCTGATGAATAAATAAAAAGAGTTTAATCATCGATCTTATTTACACAGCTTTATTTAAGCAATTTTGTCCGTTGTGTATTGTATGAATATTTTAATCCGCATTGCATTTTCTATTATTTTTACATAGATTAAATAAAAATCGTTTTATAAATTATTCTAGAATATTGGGGTATGACATTTTTTGACCCTGTCGTTGACAGTCTTGTAAGAATCGATGAAATATCGATTCTTTGCTGTTTATATAAATTTAATAGTGAGAATTATTTTACTGTTTGTAATTCTGAACACGGTCGGTTTCCTCTACGACGCTTTATGTCTGGGGATAAAATTATCGACGTCTGGGGATCTTTACTCTCAATTTCTTTCAGTATTAAATACATTTTTTAATTATTATTAATATTTTGGCCCATGGCATTTTTGCATTATTTATTCTAGTTTCATTCTTTTTGTCGTGTTTGTACTGCAGTAGAATTAAGTGTTTATATCAGCTATACATAACCTTTTTTCAAGGATGCGATACACAAAAATACAGAGTGGACAAAAAGTTCGTGCACTTATAAATAAACTCATATTTATTTTTATGTGAAGAATACACATGCTGTGCCTGTTGTATTTAACCACTACTAATTCGAGTTTACTTTTATTTTATTTAAATAATTAACTTTAAATTTTAGGACCTATATGGTTTGTGATTATAGTCTGTACTGCTGAACAACGATATATCAACCAGTGTTATCGGTTGTAGGTAACATGCGTATTATTTCGATAATGTAAGTGACTAAGCTGAGTTAGTAGTAGTCAAAGTAAGTTAGTCAGTAACTGACCAGGGAGTATGTAAGTGAAAGACCTCCATTACCTCCGCATGTTTTATAAAAATATTTATGTAGGTAGTTTGGGGCGTTTGAGTTAATTAATTTAATGCCATCTATCATTCATTGAATAAATAATTACAAAACAAATAATATAAATTTCAATTTAACTGAAATAATATAGAAAAATAACCAGTGTCGTGGTTTGACACTGGGGAAATATTAGTGTGAGAGACTTATTCTTCTAGCATATCTTTAAAATCTTCATATGGGTGAATGCCATCCATCCATCGTATGCAAATAAATAAATAATATCGTTGACATCCCAGCAGATAAAGTAACTTTTAAAAATCGACGATATATCGTTGTTCAGCTGATATGGAGAATACGTTTGTACACAGATTTCACAAACAAAATATTTTCCAAAATGCACGAATTTTCTGTCCATATTTCATACGCTCGTCACATATTTTAATTTTAAGATGAGAATTTACACTCGGCTCTTTTTTATATGGTTTATAAATAACACGGTCTATTAAAAAGAACGAATTATATATTTTTACACGAAAAATTAAAATATTATCAATTATATACGCGTATATTATCAAGTAGCGATGAATAGTTACAGTCGATCTTCCTATAGCGCCGAGATAGGGACCGTGCTATAGAAACCCGCCCTATAGAAGACTGCAAAAAAAATTGTAGATAGGTTTTTTAATTGTATTTTGTAAATAGAACGAAATCAATACGTAAAACAATTTTTCATTCACATATTTTAAATGACCTTGTTCTAATTTTTGATAGTTTGTTTACGCACGTTTTTTGTAATTAATTTAAAACAATACGGTCAATTTTGGGAATCATTTATTATTTCACACGGATTTCTTTAACATTTTTTTGTGGAGCGTAACTATCGTGTAAAAAGAGAGTTGAGTGTATATTAAAAACTCGGCCTTTCAATTTTACTATTTTTTTTTTAAATTTAAAAGTAATCTCTAGATTATTACCGTTTTTTAATCTGATATAAGTTTAAAACTTTGTAGATTCGTATTGTTGTTAATTATTTTAATAAATTGTTTCCCCAGGTTTAGTATGGCTGATGTATATTTATTTATATTGTAAAATTATAGATTTTTTTATTATGTTTATAGAAATCTTATTGTATAATACACTTTCCAATACAAATTTTCATTTGGTTTCGGTTATTATTTTATCGAATGTGTTTATGAAACATTATTATTTAACCCATTGGCTGCTGGCACATTTTTCGCCAGTGCGAAAAACAACGATATATCGTTGTTTCACATGTTTTAAATCAATATTTTTATATTGTATTTAAATAATAATGTTTTCGGAAAAGTCATGTATGATGTAAATATGTAATCGTTTCCGTGTAAAATCCGATATTTTTTTTTTGTTATAAAATGGTGTCGAGCATGTCTGAACTTTATTTTACACTCTTATCCACGTATTGATTTTTTTTCATATTTATAATTTATTAATCAGTGTCTATCTCTCCCCAGGACATGACCCGCCAATCGATTCCAGTTTTTACAAAAGGTGAGCAATTTACTGTCATTAACCTATATTTACTATGAAACGCTTTTCAGGTTCGGCGTGACATGACGCAATCGATTGTGTCGTGACCCATACGAAACAAATGAAAATGTCGATGGTATTTTTATTTTTCAGATTTTCAGACGACGTATCGTAGTGTCTGTCGGCGTCCGCGATCATATTGGCACCCGAATAATCGATAATGAATTTCGTTCGAGTTGTTCCAGATGGCGATGATCGCTGTGCATTATTTTTCGTGAAAATTTTCATTATTCAGATGAGTGTTTATGTCGTTTCGATTGTTGCTGTTGTATAATAGCAATTGCGTTTCGAAACTCGATTCACGGATAGTACCAGAGTTTCTCGAGCGAAGATACGACGCGGTCCATTAACTTCTATGCGTGGAAATATCATTTTGTTTAAAAGCATGGTCGCAGCCGCTCATTTTTAGATCGATTGTTTGTTAATCTTGCAAATATTCTTATCGAACAATGTGAATTTAATATTATAATATATTGTCGATTTTTATCTAGCCTATGATTGGTCTCGCCGCATTAAAATTATACACATTGTCATCTTTTTTTATAATATCGAAGTTGGAAATTAGATTGAGATAAAAAAAAAATATCTCAAAATCAATCGTATTTTTTATGTTGAAATTCAATATTTCATTTTTAATACGGGTATAATAATAATTTATACACTTTTGCGATGTCACATCCTGAACATGTTGAAAAATCACGTAATTTGCATATTATATAAAATATTTTCAATACAGTCAACCCTCCTATAGCGCCGAAATAGGGACAATTTAGATAACAAACAAAATGTTCTCCGATATGCACGAATTTTCTGTCCATATTTCATATGCCCGTCGCATATTTTATTTTTATGATGAGAATTTGCACTCAAATCTTTTATTATACGGTTTAGAATAACCCGATAAATTAAAATAACGAATTCATTATTTTCAATTATATACGCGTATATCAAGTAACGATCAATAATGTTACAGTCAACCTTCCTATAGCGCCGTGATAGGGAGCAGGATATAAAAACCCGCCCTATAGAAGACTAGGCACCCATGTAAAATTTGGGGTTAGGTTTTTATATTAGGAGAGCATAGGAGGGTGTACTGTATTCAATTATTTTGAGCTTTTTACTATCATTGGCTACTACTACTTGCCATCATAAATCATAAAGTGGCCGAAACCTACATAACAAATGGTGTGCCGTATATTCAATTACAGTCAACTCTCCTACAGCGCCGAAATAATGACCGCGCTATAGCAACCCGTCATATAGAAGACTAGGCACCCATACAAAATTTAGGGTTAGGTTTTTTTTAATTGCATTTTGAGATTTGAATCACATGATTGTATCAAACATTTTTCTAATGACATATTTAGAGCGTTACAAGAGGGTTGATTGTAGATATTTATCACTAGCTATCACTATTATTATAAAAATCGTTTATTTTTTATTTAAATCCTATTGGTTGGGATTAAAAATAGAATATGGCTGATTCCTTTTTTGTGATGTCGTTATTATACGTTTGCATGTATATCATTTTGGGTTAATTTGTCTATCAGACCATGAGCGACCCGCATTTTGTCAGGGGTAACTTCGTTATACAGTAATACCCCTAATAAAACACGTTCCGATAACGCGAATTTCAAAATCAGGCATTCACTCTAATAACGCGAGCGCATTCTATTCATGCATAGCTCGACCGTAAACTCTATGCCGTTTAGGTGGGTGCTCCTGTGTGTTGATCTCGCTCGCACATATCTATGTCCTCATGTGTGCGAGTGTTCGGCACATTTCTCACCATTCACGCCTCATATAGACAACGAGCCACGGATGTCTATGTGTATGTTGGCGATCGCATGCATTGCAACTGAATATTCTTATATCCATCTAAGATTCATATTTTTTTCATCTTTCTATTATGGGAGATTTGTATTTTTTTGGCAGTAACCGTAACCCTAAATTAAGTATGTGCTTTTTTATCCGCGTTAACGCGTTGTTCCAATAACGCGGTCCCAACTTTCGCGTTATCGGGGGTATTACTGTACCTAATATTTTTAAACTTTTTGTCGATGGGGATGTTTCATTGATTTTATGCCTAGTTTGAAAAGTAACGTGATTTTTATGTCTGTGGATAATTGGATTTTTATCTGTGTGTGAAATTTATTTGGATGCGCACGCGCATTATTCGCAGACGTCGATTTTCTTTCACCGCATACATATAAATAATAATAAAAAAAACATGGTCACATTAGTCGCTAATCACGTAACTAATGGTGTATATTTTTTTTACGGAAGTTTTTTTTATTCGGCAATTTTATTTGGCGATTACACCCGATTTCGAAACTTCGCCCGGTGGGGGTCGCGGGTGGGGTTTTGTGTCGAAGCTCATCTAACATTAATGGATGACGGAAGTACCCCCATGATATTGACATTCACATGGCGATTGCGTGCTTCGGGGGTGGTGTGCGGTGGTGGTCAGTGCGATCACACCAAAGTCAAGAACCTCCTAGTGGCTCGATGGTGTCTGTCTGGTGTGGTCGTGTCCTCCACTACCAGCCGCATAGTTTTATAATAATAAATTCGCGATTCCATTGCCGAGAATTGAGAAAGCAACACCCGCGCATTGTCGAATGATATTTCGTCATTTCGGTTACATTTGCATAGAAAGTCATATCATCGTCTGTATCAATGGAAAATAAATTAATATATCCGACACAATAGAGCGATAGATGCATTAGCCGAATAATTGAAAAATCGTTTTTTTTTGTGATAGCCATATATGCGTAATTATCCTGAAATTAGTAGGAGTTTCATTAATAAATATTTAAATTTCGGCATAATTTAGCGAAATAATTTTAATCAGTTTAATTAAATAATCCAACACATGGGTAATATGTGTTTTTCGAATTTGAAACAATATCAAAACAAAGTAAAAGACATCAGCGTAATAGGAGAAGCGGGAAATTCACCGTCGATGTACGATAAAGTGTATCGTGAAGACAGTGGTACATATCAAATGCATCATTTGATAATTCTTCATTGTATTAATCGTTTGATTTTTATTGTTCACGCAGGTACCAACCGTGCGACTCTCAACAATCAGATGCGACCATCGAATGTTATCTCAAACGGCCACAGCGGAGATACGACCGGCCGACGAGGAACGGAAAATGTTCCTCCGAGTCAATCCTCGTCGAATCCTCGCACCACACAACAGGTATATATATGGTACTCATTTACGGTAATAATTATCATAAATGATTGCAACGACGTGATAATTTTAAATGAAATTACAGCTTCGTACGATTCAACAAGCGTCGCAGATTGTTAGGCCAGGTCCGTCGCACACTGCCGTCGTTGCAACTATCCCGGCAAACAATATAAACAGCGGCGGAGTCGCCGGGGCCGGACGTAGATCCAATGTCGTCAAAGAAGTCGAACGGTTGAAGGAAAATCGCGAAAAGCGACGGCAACACCAGGCTGAAAAGAAGCAGGAGAAGGAAGCTTTAATGAACGCCGATCCCGGTAATCCCAATTGGGAGTTTCTCGCTATGATTCGAGAATACCAGACCACGTTAGAGTTCAGACCGTTGCGCGGATCGGAAGGCGTCGAAGATCATCAGATAACGGTTTGCGTTAGAAAAAGGCCCCTCAATAAAAAAGAGGTGAATAGAAAAGAGGTTGACGTCATCAGCGTGCCGAGTAAAGAACAAATGATTGTACACGAACCCAAGAACAAGGTAGACCTCACTAAATATTTGGAAAATCAACACTTCCGATTTGATTATGCATTTGACGAATCATGTAGTAACGAAATAGTCTACAAGTGAGTATTAAAAACATTTTTTCATAATTATTTAGAAATTAATTAATCACATCACATTTTAATTAAAACAACAATTTAAAAAAAAATGGTCAATTAACTACAAATTCATGAGGTTTGATAAAATAAAATGCGTTTGTCCCCATCGGATTCGTAGGTTTTCCAATAGTCGTAGGACCCTAGCACGTCTGTTTGGGACCCCAAGTTTTTAATTTTTCTCGAATAGCTCTTTAAATATAAATCCTACATGTCCCAAACTTTTTGTATTTGTTTAAGAAATAATGAATATTATAAATAATCATTGATATTTATTGTCCAAGTTGTGTTGAATTGGAAGAAGAATTTTGGTACTGAAAAGCGATTACATACACGCGATGTATTTTCTCGCTCACATCCGGTACGATGTGCCAAGTGCGAGTGAAACGTATACTATTGAGTATCCTTAGTTTGCCGCGGGCATCGCCAAGTGCGGTTGTCATTTACATTATTGATTAGTAGAAAGATTAAAAATATGAACCAAATTTTTAAGCATATAACGAATAACTATTTCTATTCTTAGAATAATCCATTTTTTAGCAGTTTAAGTCAACATATTAATGAAGAATTCATCACTTGAAATACTTGGGGTCTATTTTCCATTATAAATTGTCCCTCTTAGGATGATACGATTTGTTTAGAGCCACCGTGATGGATCGGTTAATTAAACAAAAAAAAATGGTTCAATATGTTTGCTAGAAAATCTTTTGAGCCACAATTCGTTTAGCCCACAGAGTAGAAGAGGTTAAAAAACACTCGGTATATGGATGTGTCTCTGCTGAAAACTTATCGGCACTGAAACTGCGGACAAATAATTTCTCCATTTTTTTTTATCAAACCTTTTATTGTTTTTAATTATTTTTTTAAAATAAATATTAAGGATTGTTTAATTTTCGTGATTTTGTATTTCAGATATACTGCGAAACCTTTAGTTCAAACGATATTTGATGGTGGTATGGCCACATGTTTTGCTTACGGCCAAACGGGATCGGGAAAAACTCATACTATGGGCGGTGATTTCAATGGTAGAACGCAAGATTGTAAAAAAGGCATTTATGCAATGGCGGCTAGGGATGTTTTTATATATTTGGCTAGTTCAAAATATAAATGTCACAATTTTGTAGTATCCGCATCCTTCTTTGAAATTTATTCAGGAAAGGTAAATAATTGTTTTCTTTATTTAAATTGCACTGAAAGTTAAACGTAAATCTGTACAGCCACATATCGAAACGAAATAGTTACCTCGTGATATATTTTTAATTAGAAATTATGCATTTTATATTTATATTGTATTTATATGTTGTAGGTTTTCGATTTACTTGCCGATAAAGCTAAATTAAGAGTATTAGAGGACGGCAAACAGCAGGTTCAAATCGTAGGATTAACGGAAAAGCTAGTTGACAACGTCGAAGAAGTATTGAAGCTTATTCAACACGGCAACACTGCGAGAACATCCGGACAGGTATACATATATATATACAAATTCATTGTATTTAAACTTAATAAATAATCAGCAATTCCCTGCGTATATTAAATCTGATTTTATTTCAGACCTCGGCCAATTCAAACTCGTCCCGATCACACGCTGTATTCCAAATTATGATTAGATTACCCGGAAACCACAAAGTGCACGGAAAATTTTCTCTTATTGATTTAGCCGGCAATGAGCGAGGGGCAGATACGTCATCCGCCAATAGACAAACTCGTAAAAATATTAATTGCTGTGTTTTTACGATACCGTGTGAGAGATAAAATTATAAAATGTTTATTACTATTTCCAGGTATGGAAGGCGCCGAAATAAATAAGTCGTTGCTCTCGCTTAAAGAGTGCATTCGAGCGTTAGGAATGAAAGGCGCACATTTACCATTCAGGGCGTCGAAATTAACTCAGGTTCTGCGTGATTCTTTTATCGGTGATAAAAGTCGAACGTGCATGATAGCTATGATATCGCCAGGATTGAGTTCTTGCGAACATTCTTTGAATACACTGCGTTACGCCGATAGGTACGAATATATAATAAATCATAATCGATCTGTAAATAATACAGTAAGCCCCCCTATAGCGCGATTTTCTATAACAAGTTTGACAGTCCCTCCTATAGCGCTTCTTTCTAGAACGTAATTACATATTTCGTAAATATATAATATATTGCCGCTGTAATATAACAGCAGCTTGGATAAAAAAAAGTTGCTTAGATTTCTTAGATTTTTTTGTAATTTAAGCCGATCCCCCTTTCTTACCCATAAGTAAGTTAATCCTGTTGTTCATATAGTATCTGTCTAGTAGTCGATGTCTTATGGGATTTTAGTCCATTCTTCAATTACGAACGTAATTAACTCGTTTTTTCCGCTGGGTTTTCAGAATCTTTTATGCATATTGATTTGATAATACATGCTAAACGTTTTTGATTGGATTTGTATCCGGAGATTTTCGAGGCCAAGGCGAAATATAAAGACCTTGATCGACTTTCCAGGTAGTTGTTTTAAGGGACTTATTTCAAGGAGCTCCACTCTATCTTCCTTAAACGTTTATAGATTTTTTCAATTGTGTTTTCAAACAATGGCTCGAGTCCATCTTCTTAAACACCAATTTATTTTTCGGAATTCCAAAATTCCAGAATATTAATTCTGATAAAAAAAACAAACTATCACAATTACTCCTCCAAATTTCACTGTACTTTGGAGAAATTTATCCTCAGTCAGTAGAGGTTTTTTTTTTGCAAATCTTTTGTAAAGCCCAATACTATGGAGATGCCTTTGCACTGTTTTTCTGGAGAGATTCATCATCTGTGCGACCTTATCTATGGATTTTTTGGATCACGAACCACTGTTCGTACCAGCAATGATTTTTTTTTCTATCTGAGGGTCAAGGTCTACTTACTAGGTACTACAAGGTACTACTACAAGGACGTTTTTCCAATTCTCCTGAACTGGACAATCATTCAGTATACACCGTACTTGAAATGCCCGATAATTCAGCCGCATGTAAAGTTATCAATCTTAAGCGATCCTGGTTTTAGTATCATTTTGGAAATGCAATTGATTATTAATTACAACTGTATAAGGGTCCTGGCTACCTGGAAACAATCGTCCCGATGCCTGTCTTTTGTTCAATTGAAGATATTTTTTCCTGCGTCTGTTTACTTCTGATATCCTAATTAGTTTTTTGCCAATAGCCTTTTCTCCATTAATTTTGTTCGACGTATTCTGCAGACTGGATCATCACAAAAAACAATGCATTCTGCATTTAGCATCGCAGTTACTATCGTTTCTTCTAGTGAGATGTCTAAAGTATAGAAGAATCCTTTTGAAACATATAGTAGGAAGTCAGTCATCTTTGTCGTTTCTTTTAGGGCAGACACATTTGTGCGGTTAACGGTCCATGGTAGTCTCAGTAGGGTCACCAGCACCACATTTCAAAGTTGTTGATTTTCTTATTTATTTTCTCCTTCTCGCCGTAATTAAAAATTGAAATTACTAAACTCTGCACTGGACGTTTTTTTCTTTTTGGATATCCTCCTGTTTTTTCCAAATTGTTGATAGCTTTGACATCACATTTTTAGCCATCCCTATTCTTATCTCTGGCTCACAATTTCCGTTACACGTAATTAGTGTTTCGAGATATAGCAATTATTCAACCCTCTCCATATCCAGAAGTTTAACGGATCTGGATAGCTGATTACTTCTGTCGACTATCATCAGCTTCCTAGAGTCGTAGTTTTTTACTTCCACAGACAACTCTTTTCAGCAAATCGGCCATTTCTTCTTCGTTGGTGGCTACCATTGTCGTATCATCAGCATATCTTAGGTGTGAATTTTTTCATGAACTTTTCTCAGGTCTGCGGAGAGTATACACTCCTGTCTCATCTCTTTGAGCACTGAAAACATTTCCTACCAACGTGACTCTATTTTGACTATTGCAGTGTTGTTCTTATACAGGCATATACACGGGTATATTGAATTCTTCATGATTTGGCGGATATTGAGAATTTGCTCTCTGGATTTTGTTGGTTTCGAGCTGCCGTGATGGATCGGTTAAAAACTGTATCCCTTAATTTTGTATGAGTGCTTAGACTTCTATAAAGCGGATTTCTATAGAGTGGTTCCGTTTTATTCTCTATATGAGGGCTGATTGCATCATCTCATTTGTATTTCAGAGTAAAAGAATTAGCTGCTAACGATCCGTCGGAGCGTCGAGATAATGGCGGTATGGACGCAATGAACGACGTCGACATGGAAAATAGTCATCGGCAAGAGTCAGATCTTGCTCAGCTAAGAAGTCTAAATGTATACGTCCGCATTTATTTGAATTATATATCTCTGTTGCAAAAATATTAATATGTTTTAATTATTATTTAGGAAGGCGATATGTCGGCAGATCTTTATACTTTCCACGAAGCTGTATCCGCGTTGCAGTATGCAGAAGATGAGGTGTTAGATAACCATAAAGCAATCGTGGACTATATGGCACATTGTCAAGTACGGAGTATGCAGCTTTTACATATGACACGAGACGTCGATTATGACCAAGACGGTGAGTCTACATTGTATATATTAGATTTGGAGCGGAAATAGATATTAACGTTGCTTATAAAGCGAGATAATTATATTTTATTAAATTGGATTCAATTTGTGGAGGAAGTTCAGTATTTTATGAATGAGCAACTTCCAGGTCGTTTACGCAAAAGAAGCAGAAGAGACAAAGGCCACCGGAAACGTCACGATTATGACAATTTTCATTACCAGAGCACGATAGGTAGAATTTCATCCGTATAAGCCTAATTAGCTGATACTAATAAGTCTAATCTGCTTTGTGAGCGAGGTCCGGGTGGTGGAAGTGCAATGTTTAAATGTTGTCGCTGATGTCGTCTATTGTTTGTTTCAGCTTATGCCACGCAATGGGAAGACGTACTCAAAGAACTGATTAGTGTACTGGTGAGATCGCAGAATCTTGTAACAGTGTTCCGTTCCAAGCTGACCAACGAAGAAAACTTGTCGCGGAACATTCAGCCTTCCAACGGACGCTAGCAACGCCGGTCGTTTCGCACTTTTGGAAATCTGTAGTGATATTTTCCTTGGCCGTCGGCTTGCGACTGTGTTGAGTTTTACATATATCATATTCAACATGCAATTAAATGGACTAATAAAATGCTAAACATCTAATTTTCTATAATCAATTTTTGTCGATTTTTCTAAATTGCTAAAAAATAAGAATCATCGAATGTGTTGCAAGTGTTTGGTGATTTTGTCTCGATTGACTGATTTTACATTTTTTTTTTTAACGTTTTAACAAGTCAGTATACTCTTAGATACCGTGTGCAGGTGTTGCGATACGCATTTTTGGCATTTATATCACGATAAAAGCTTAAAAGTGCACATTCTAAATTATTACGTCATATAAATAAGCATACATTAATCAAAATATCCATTCGTCATCGTAATTTTCCAACATACTCTGTATCAGAGTCATGGGTGATCTTTGGTTTGTTTGTTTTGCGGTATGCAATGTATGTAAATTTTATTTCTAGATTTAGGTATTTTATATTTTTGATCTTCACCATAGAAAATTGTCCATATTTCAACATCGAGTAACAGCGGAGTCTCATTGATTTAATTTATTGAATTTTACCATCGTTACATACAAATCGTGCTAGACGCACTGTGGTTTATTACGATTAAAATTATATATATTTTTTTTTACAATATTTGATACAGATAATTAGTCGGTGCATAAATTGTTTACGTGCAAAATTGCTTCCGAAAAATCATTATTTTAATCGTAGACACTAAAACCGAGTTTATTGCAATGTTTGCGTCGTATTTAAAACATAGTTTATGCATTGGCTTTATCGAATGTTAACGCAACGTAGTGTTTAGATGGACAAAGACGTTAAATGAGACTCTCCTTAGTCAATTTTTTTTAATTAATATTACTGATGCTTACATTTTTGAGATCTGTATTTTAGTTGTATTTAATATTTTTACTAAATTGAAATAAATGTTATATATATATAATAAAACACTATAGAATAATGTATAAAAATTGTCAGAATTAAATTTGCCTTAATATTTATTTTTATATACATGTTTTTAATTGTTCAAAATTTTGTTTTTAATTAAACAAAATCAAATTTAGAATTGATAATTAAAGTTTCAAATGCTTTATATAACATTATTTAACAAAGCTCTTCATAAAATTAATCATCAATTGACGTGCGTTTTATTTCTCGCCTATACTACACAAATCTGTACACGTTTGTATCGTAGCCAATCGGTAACAGAGATTTGTAACGGTTGGCTACTATGCAATCGAATATTACACGTACATAACCTTAAAAACATAATATAACGATGGATATATTCAGGGGCGGCTCGTGACTTTAAAAGCTGGTTGAAGAGCCCTCCCCCCTTTTTTTATAAAAAAAATTAACTATTTTTTTACTACACTGAGGTCGAACCAAGAAAACTGCAAGAATTATCATTTTTTTTTATTGCGAAATTAAACAAAAATAATTTTTATCAGTATATAAAAATTTAATAAAGAAAATCTGTATTTTTCACAAAATCTATATTTATTTGAACTCTTCTCCCTAAAGTGTGTGAAACACGGTTGCATAAGCGTTAGAAAGAAATAATGATACAGTAAACCCCCCTATAACGTACATTACTATATTGTCCCCCCCTATAACGTTTGCGGTAGTTTTTTCCTATAACGTACATATTTTAAAACGCTAAATAGAATTTTCATAGAAATATTTTATAATTTTATAAAATTAACTAATAAAATTTCGTGTTTATCTTCCCTGCCCGCAAGTTGCGGGAAGATTACGTCAGCCAAAATACAAAAGGATATCGCTCATCGCGTGAGTCAAGCCATTTGCGCTGGTAAACAAGTAAAAATGTTATAAAAAAAGAAAAATTTAAATGTTTGATGCTTTGATCTCCTTCAAATCAAAAAATAAAATTACCCCCCCAATAACGTGGAACATATCTCATGTATTTTTCACAAAATCAACTGATGATGAATCAGTTGATGATGATATTCAAAGTCCAGAAAAGAGAAATGCAAAATATGTAGTCAAAAAACGTTGATGGTATCGTTTATTTTTCGATTCGAGTAGAAATTATAGACCAGGTGGGCATATAGAGGACTGCCTTAAACTGTGTTTTACGTAACGAACGAAAAGCCACCTTCTGTATACGATAATACGGAACTATTCTCTTTACCTCTACTGTCTGACAAAAAGTAACACTCGTTCGTGCCTGACCAACAGCTAAACTGAGGCATATAGAAAACTGCCCCGAACAGACTTACGCAGCAAGTAAAAGAGACCTGTATACGGTAATATGGAAATTTTATCTTTATCTCCACTACTTAGCCACACAACACTCGTTTGCATCAAAGCTAGTGACCATGTGACCAGGTTTAATACAAGAACACATACTAATACGGCTCTGGTTCCCATATTTCAGCTTATTATTTTTTTATTAAGAGTAATGTGTGTGGGGCAGTGTCCCAGTTGCCTCTAAGGGATGCCTTGAGATATTACCCGGATAGATCTGATAAATCTATGAATCATCAGCCATCCTGTAACGATTAAGCCGTGCTGTTGGGGTCTATTTAGGACCCCAAGCTTTTGATTTTTCTCAAATAAGTCTTTTAAACGATCCGTCACGACTATTTTGTATGAAAATAGACCCCAAGAGTCAGCACGGCTTATAAGAGTAATCTAATTAATATATAATACGCAAAATAATTGTATAGATAAATATTTATCTATACATTACTTTTATTTGTTATTTTATATTTCTACACTTCATATGCATTTTATTTTATGTTTTTTATGTTTTTATGCATTATTGGAGACTTGGGTTAATCTGTTATGCCAATCACGAATTGTTTTTTATGAAAAATAAATAAATAAAAGACATTTGTATTGATAAACATATTTAATGCTTTTGATATAATAATAATTTGATGTATACGATTAATAATCAACAAAGTATTTTTACATCTTTTAAATAAATATTATGAACAACCGAAATATGTATGCATCTTTAAAATTTTGTGGATTAATTATAGCATGCGCAAATATGATGCAATTGGTTTATAAATGTACACCTTGCTTCAAAAAGTTTAACTCAATCACCCAAATTTTTTGTAATAAAAAAATTGAGAATTCAATTAGTGTCTTTTTGCTTCTTAAGTTATAGCCTCAGCAAACCACTATCTTATTCCGTTTTTTTCGATTATTTTGATATTTTCATTTAAAAAAATTGGCGTTCGAAGTTCTTGATTGGATTTAAATGGGACAAAATATAAATACGATTTTATTTCTTTGCTTTGTGCGCTGAGTAGTCATGGAAGACCGTGTTACTGTTAGAGATGATGTTTCAATGATGGAACCAACTTTATCTGATTTTTTTTAATTTTCAGCGTTCGTAAAACCTTCAAGGAACATCAGTACTCTTACATCGTATTAAAATAACATATATTGACAGTCTTGTTAGGACCAATTTTCATAAAATTTGGTCCATTGAAATCGAATGATCTTTGTTTTTTGTTTTCATCTTTCCGCCTTCATTTATATTCCCGCATTCATCTCTGCACAGTTTTCATGAATCAATTAATTCCAATATTTGTGGATAGATCAGATCTAAGTTTCATTCCAGTCTTCAGCCAGATCCACATTATTTTCTTAGTGTCTGAGAAGTGATTTTTGAAATTATTCTAAATGCTGTTTTGGAAACATTTCATTTGTTCATAAAGACATTTATTTCTAAATGCGTTAACTGAAAATCTGTGCATTCATTTCAACGGATTTTCGTGCGTCGCATTATATCAATCATGTCAATATATTATTTGACCGGAGCTGTATTTAAATGAAACTTAATTGTATAATACATAATATTATAACTGGAAGTCCTTAATAATATTAAAATATATATTAACGAAATGTCAATTAGGTTCAGAACCATATGACGTAACAAAACGATAATATAGTTATTAAATATTGTCAAAAAATAAAATTATAATATTATTTAGGAACAAGTCATGACCCGATATTGTAAAATGATAAAATATCGTAACACTTAATCACTATAATTCATAAATTACATTATCTAGTTATCACAGTTTCAGAAATTTACATAATTACATACAGATGGCTTATTTTCTAAATGTTGTCATGTGGAATCACGTGAATTCCTCATTGTATATATATTCATCCTGTTGCTCAAGGAGGATAGTAGGTTGCGCCAATGCTGGAACTCTATTGGAGAATTCACTAGTGGCCCACAGATACAGATCCAAAGTCCTCTCAGTACACTCGGCAATGAAACGTTCAAAGGGTCTCACATCACCTTCGTTCGCTGTCTGCAGATGTTGATAATACAGGTGCCGATGCTGTTTCAATATTATAACAGGTGGATAACCCGCTTGCATCAATATCAAGTTCATCAGTAGACGTGATGTTCTGCCGTTTCCGTCTGTAAACGGATGGATGTGTACTAGTTTATAATGAGCTAGGGCGGCTAATCTGTAATAGAATAAAAATAAATTTAAAGAAATGAGCAAATGAAGACTCTAAGTTGTATTCTAATGATTAATAACCTGACAGGGTGCATATCCGTGGCCTCTTTCGAGTTGAGCCACTCCAGGAACAGTTCCATCAATTTATTCAACAATGTCGGGCCGGGAGGAATGTGGCCCCCAACGTACACTTGAGTCCTTCTGAAATATCCGCCTTCGGTGGGATCTACGTATCCTAAAACTCTTCGGTGAATTTCCAGAATGTCTTCTATCGAGATGTCGCCGACGCGGTTGATCAAGGTCGAGTTTATGTATTTCATCGCTGCATCTAAACCGAGAATCTCGTTATGTTCATCTATGCTTTTTCCTGCGACGGCGAGTCTCGTTTCCAAAATAGATCTCGTCTCCTGGAGCGACATGGTGTTGCCTTCGATGGCGACGGTGTGATATACGTGCTGAAAGTAAGCCTCCTTTTTGGCTCGACGTAGTGCGGCATCTGAATCGGGGATGGCAGCAAGAGCTTCTCTCTTGGTGTCTAGTTTACGCAATGCGGCCGAATCTAGTTGGGCCACCAGTGGCGCTGTACGAGCACGGTGTTCGGCTGCTGGAGAATGACCAGGTGCTAGAGCAAGCGCGCGTGCGTACAAGGCATCCGCGCTGAGCACACCGCGGCCAGCCGCTTCCATGAGCTCGCCTAATGCCGTGAGCGTGTCGGCACGCCCAGGCGCTAGAGCGGCAGCCCGTTGTGCCAACTGCAGCGCGCGCTCCATGCGACCAGCTGCGCGCCAACGTAGAGCTGCTCGCAACGCCGCCACAGCCTCGGCTTCAGTTCCAAAGGCTGCTTCCGCTACACGCATGCCAGCTTCTGCCGGAGGTTCTGACGGCTCCGGCGCGAAGGGGCGCGGCCGCGCTGGCGCCAGCAGCAGCAACGCCACTGCCGCCAGCGCCACACCCGCCGCCAACGCCGCGCCCCACGCCCTCACCATCCTCACGGCCCACGTCACTTCAACTAAACGTCAACAATCACGGCAGCCAACATCCATCAGCTGTCAATTGTCAGAGTTGCCAGGATTCGTTCATTAATTTCAACGAAATGGCTTTAGGAAATCAATATATTTGATTTATTTATTATATTATTTTAGATAAATTAAGCTTTCGTTCCTTTACTCATATAACATTGATGTCTAAATACGTACAAACGTGCGTACGCTATATTATGCATATGTCATATTATATTATTAATTATTATCGTGGCAACACTGAAACATGCATGTGCGCTGACATTTCCCGTTGTCAGATTTTAGGTTAACATGGCTCTCTTCGAAATTAACAGGTATTTTATTAACGTCTTTCTTATTATTTAGTTGTTGAGTCAATATCTACGAAACTTTAAAACAATGATTTAAACAATTCTGAAATCACAGTTTCGTTTTGTTCATGTTTTTAATCTGATATTGTTTTTTTTAGATATAAAGAAGATGAGGATGAAGTATTAGATGAAGATACTAGAGAAAAATCTATCCTTTCCAGTCTCAAAGATAAAATAGAAAAACGTAAAAAGGCTAAATTACGAGTAACCAAACCCAAGCTTTCCAAGAAATCGGTAGATTTAATCGTACAGGATGTAACTAGTGAGACTTTATCAAATTTGCCCAATGACACAATAGAAAATGAATTTGAATCGACGGATAAAGGTGATGAAATAATAAGTGATGCAAAAGAAGTCATTTCTCAATTTCAAATATTAGGAGTGAAAGATTTCGAAAAAAAAGCAAAAGTTAGTAATTTTTATTATCGATTTTCATATATGAAGTTAATTTACACTATTTTTTTGTAATGTTTTATATTTTCAGGTTAAAAGGGTTCTTCCTTATTGGCTTTCCCATCCGACAGCGGTATCGATAAATTTAAAAGATGATAATACTGCAGTTGATGAAATTAAATATCTTCACGATTCACTAAAAAAGAAAATGATACGAGAAAATAATAAATTTCTCTTTCCCGTTCAAGCTCAGGTTATTCCATGGCTTCTACAAGAATATAATAAAGGAGAATATTTTTGGCCTAGAGATGTTTGTGTATCGGCTCCGACGGGAAGCGGCAAAACGTTAGCATACGTTTTACCGATTATTCAGGTTTGACATTATTATAGCTTTATCATTCAACATAACGAAATTATTTATTAAATTGAAAAAAAATATTGTAGATACTTGCAAATAGAATTGACCGACAAATTCGAGCTTTAGTGGTATTACCGGTAAAGGAACTAGCTGTGCAAGTCGCTAAAGTATTTAAAGATTTTTGTATTGGTACAAATTTGAAGGTTGCTTTGGTTACTGGCGCATACTCATTTCAGCAAGAGCAATTACAACTATTAAGATACAGTTAGTATTATATTTTTCATCATCGACTCTATTAAATAAAATTTCTTATTCGTTTATATAATTTTTAGCTAAAACTGGAGGATGGCAGAGCGAAATTGATATCTTGGTTTGCACGGCAGGAAGACTTGTGGAGCATTTACAGTTTAGCGAAGGATTCTCGTTGCGTCATTTAAAATTCTTAGTAATAGACGAGGCAGATAGAATAATGCAGCACATCCAAAATGATTGGTTACATCATCTCAATCAGCATATTGAATTCGGAAAGACTTTATTGTCTGGAAATGCTCCACCGTTGAACTTTAAAACTATAAGTTCTAGCAAAAAACCTCCGCAAAAATTATTCTTTTCCGCAACTCTCTCACAAGATCCCGAAAAACTAAAGGAATGGGGACTATTTCAACCTAAATTATTTTCAGTTGTCACCACACAACCTCATAATAATAACAACGATAATGAAACGGAAATTTCATATAAAACTATTGGAAAATATACTACGCCATTGGAATTAACTGAAAAATATGTCGTTTGTAATATAGAACAAAAACCGGCAATATTACATACGCTTCTAAAAAAAAGTGCTAAGAGAGTTTTATGCTTTACAAATTCAGCTCAATCGGCCCATAGATTGTCGATATTGTTAAAACATATGTTGAATGAAGAAATGACAGTAGTAGATATATCTTCAACTCTCGGACGCAACGCTAGAGATGTTGTATTAAAAAAATTCCAAAACGGAGATGTAAATGTGTAAGTAAAATTTAATAGCCACTACTTTAACCCTGGATTTTAAACATCACAATATACAGTGGAACTCTGATCTATCATACTTGTAGATCGATGAACCCTTTTCTTTAATATATATTATATTTTTTGTAGATTAATAAGTACAGATGCATTAGCACGCGGAATAGATATAGTCAATTGTGATAACGTTATATCATATGATCCTCCAAAAAATATCAAAACATATATTCATAGAGTAGGACGAACTGGCCGCGCAGGAAGAGAAGGAACGGCTATTGCGATTTTACTTCAAAATCAATTGAAACCATTTCAGGTAGTTATATATTTTTTTGTATTAGCTCTATCATGAGTTTATCTTGGCTATATTTTGTATAAATTTGAATATTTTTTTAGGCCATACTAAAAATTGCTGAAAAGTCCAATATTGAAGAATTAATTATAGAAAATACAGAGCTGGATGAAGTTCAGAACAATTACAGCGATGCCCTGATTAAATTCAAATCTCAAATGAGCGACGAGTCTACTAAACATGTGACCAAATTGAAAGCCGCTAAAAGGGGCAGATCTCGATTTAATCACAAAAAAAATATTAAATTAAAACAAAATAAATTAATAAAATGAATTGAATTATTAATCCCGAATTTCCATCACTGACAATTATTTTATCAGCCTGTTATAAAATGATGAAAGTTAAATAAAAATCTGCGATTGTTTCTTTCATGTATGAATAAATTGAAAACGTATTTTATAATATTTTTTTTTATTTACAATTCAACTGCCTGTCAGCCGTTATATTTGATTTATCCTTCCACACAACAAATATATCCATTGATAGATTGCTCTTGTATCGATCTTATGTTATAAAAGCATATTTCATTTCTCTAAGCTACCATTGTGTTTCGCCATAGAATATTTTTGTATTTGGGACATTTGGGAAAGTACCGACATTGGGGCAGTTTTATATACCGACCGCATGCGTTTCAACGAGGTGAAGCGAAGACGCCAATGGTTTTTTGAATCGTTTGATCCCCAGATATGTTTTCAGCAGAAGTAATTTCCAGTCTGCGATTATGGATGATATTGATTCTACATCATGAGTGCTAATGGCAAACACACAGCTCCATTTGGGACTTATGTCTTGTGCAGACACGTATGGAGTCTAGGATAGCTTGCTCTCCAGTTGAAGCTCGTCTTTTCTCTTATGATTTTGATTCTAGGTCCTGCATAGGAAACTTTGCGATCTCTTACATATTTTTTTGGACAAACGAATATGTCCAGCATATTCTTTGGAATGCGAGTTTTATGATCATATTTCTTTTGAAATATTATTGCATTTGTATTTGGCTATTAACTTCATTTGCCTGGAATTTAAACAAAGGAGGTAGAGTCCCTCGGCCGATCCAGGTACATGACCGGGGGTATTCATGGCCGAGAGAACTTTATTGACCAATTTTAAAAGAGAGCAATTTCTAAAGAACATTGTGAAACTTATTTTAAAATGAAAGATACGCTAAATTTTATAAAAAAAGAAATGTAGATGTATGCGTTTGGGTTTAAGGAACATGAAAAAACCACTACACAATGATTGCCAGACTCATTTATATTATACAAATAAAGAATAAAATCCTAAATGTTGTTTTTTACGGTAAAATTCGTTTAAGATTGGCAACCGTCATCTGGTATATCATAATATTTTATTTCATATAAAAAATGATACGCAATACATTTGAATTTAGAGCATATTCTTGTCCAAATTCATCCATGTCAATAAATTAATATCAAACTTTGCGATAAAATTCTTTGCCTTTTAAAATTAATCCTCTGCAATTTTGTTCTCGTCAAAAATATACAATAAAAAGAAATAAATAAAAAATTGAAAACGCTGACTTTTAAACTTCTTTTTTTTCTATTCCCCTATCCGATGCTCTTAATCTTTAAATTGTATACACTTAGTAACAAATGCATCACTAAGTAATAAATTAATGGTAGAATGAGACTCATTATATAATAATATAAAATTGACTTCACTCAATTCCTTTTTAAACGATTTTAATATAACATTGTCTGCTATAAAAAAACTAACACTATATTTTAAACGAATTATTTATTCTAAAAAGATTCCTAGAAACAAAGCATAATAATAAGAAATAAAAACAACATTAGATGGGTCAGACATTACGATTGACATACAGTATATGATAATATATTTATATAAAAACGAAACCGACGATTTGATTTATTATCCGAGTTATATTTACGAATTAAAAGAGAAATTAATATAATAGTAATTTTATAATATTTAAGATTCTTAAACATGATAATTTATTAAGCCGAAATACATAACGTATATAAAAATATTTGATTTATTCTTTGTTTTATTATATATTATCGATAGAAAAAAATATTTTAGCATAATTATCGATATATCGTTACATTTTTGAACATGATATGTTAATAGACGATTGTGTTTATTTTTATTATGAATAATACGGCGATTATTTGTATTAATTTATTTTTTCGTTCCCCTTTCGCTATCTAGAAAAAATATGTGTTCAAAGTCTTATTATTATTTATTTATTGTGTTTTTCTGTATTGCGATTGTCGAATTGGGAGTTGATTTGATTTTTTCGTCGCGTTCAGAGACTAGTGGTGGCATTTCGTGGGATTCAGTTCGCCGTTAGGTTGGCGGCGCGAGGTTGGCAGGCGTGGCGCGCGCACTGGCGCGACGGTCGGCACGCGTCGTCGGCGCGTCGCTGTGGGCAGCGGGCGTGGTGCGAGTGGCGCGAGTGGCGCGAGGGGCGCGTGGGGCGCGCGGCGATGAGCTGAGCCAGGCGGCGGCCGCCGGGGCCATGGCGCTCGAGCTGCGCCTGCACTCGCCCGCCGGGGCCGAGCCCGCGCTCTACCGCTGGCCGCTCGCCACGGGACACGGACCGGTACGAGGACGATGACCCCGAGGCGCCCCCGACGGTTGGCGGCCCTGCTCAAAACCAGGCCGCCAACCGCTTCCCCCGTTCTGTTGTGTTTACGTGATGTGGCCGAAATTCAGTGTTCGCGTGTGAAAATTTGGACGTGCCAATTTTGTAAAGTCGAGGTGCACGTTCCGTATGAAATGCCAAAAAAATATCGTATTTGTGATGTGTCGTGTTTTCGAAATAATACAAAACGCAACTCCGAAACGTGTCCGATTCGTTTTCGCGCATTGCTCGCGCGACGTGCTCGCGGATTCGATTCTCTTGACCCTCGCGACGTCTATCTGAAGGGCCTCCGGATCGTCGCGAACCCATCCCTCGTCGATATTTTGAGTGAGATAGGTCAGGAACGCGCTAAGGATTCGTTCGAGTCGGATCGTCGTCGAACGATGCATTTTTATCGTCGGTATTGTTAGTCAGGGTCACGACTAATCGGAGACCGCCCGCCCTCGATGAGTTTTTAATATTTACGCTTACGTAACGCTAATTTATTCGATTTAATTATAATAACCGAAGGTGAGGAAAATTTCGTGACGGCTGACGGTCTATTTGTGCGATGTGTCAACAGTCGGACAATTAGTGTGCGTGTGAATGAACTCTAGCAGTGAATTCGATAAGCGAATTCACCGGCAAAAAGTAAAACTGTTCCGAGGTCGACGCAACGAGAAAAAATGCATCGACGTTTATCAATCTCGTTATCGGGGCATCGCGAGATTAATTCTGCCAGTGGGTTAGCCGATAGAGGACAAGGTCGCGTTTGTTTTCCTGTAAATGTCACACAAACATACGCGTAGTGTCATCCTATAATTCATAACAACCTCCGCTATATCTATTTACAGAATTATGCAACGCAATTAAATGCTATTTTTATTCATAATATTGACGAGTTTTAATTTCATATTAATTCGATATAATTTAAAATAGTGCGTTTGACGATGCGTTGTGTGAGCTGACCTTGGGCCTAATCGGACATTGCCAAATTGTTCGGGGTTTTCACATTTATAATTGTCCAGTGGTGATTCGTGTCTCGCAAATATTTCGATAATACGTTCGTATCGCCGAGGGTACAGTGTCGGATTTTGTGGTGGGGTCGTGACCCAAATAAAGGTCGTATTTATAAAAGGCCGCCGGTACGGAGATATAAGGTCGGAAGCTATCTGCCATATTAGTAAATATAGAAATATTTCGTTGTGGCGCGAAATATTTTCGCGCCAATTTTTTTTTTTAAAACAAATGTGCAGTTTCTGATAATATTTTATGGTCCACGTGTAGTATTTATGTCACCTCGACGTCTTATTTATTTTATTATCGCTCGAAACCTTCCTATCATAGAAATATTTAAGAATTATATTTACATTTTTCTCTCTGTGGGCCAGACGTATTGGCCCAAAATTTTTTTAGCAAAAAAATATTAGTTTAACAATTGAAGCACGTTTTTTTCTTTTTATTTATTAGAAATGTGTCTTTTATTGAATTGAATATCAGATCAAACCCTATAAAATATATCTTATTCATTTTATTAATGAAAATCTTTGTCAAAAATTGTTTAATAATACTAAAAATATACGTCCTTGAGTCAATTACATCATTCTTAATAAGAAGTATACATACACACCACAATCATTCAACGCAATAAACAGTTGTCATATAGTTAGTTCATTATAAGCATTTTTTAATTCAATAATATTTAATAATAAAAAATCGACAAAGTCATTGTAGAAATTATCCAAAAGTTTTATTAATTATTAAACCATACTAAGAAATAACGTATTTCATCTGCATTTGTATGTCATATTTAAACTCTCCTCTTTCAAACTCTTCTACACGTGGGCCAGACGTATTGGCCCAAAATATTTTTTAGCAAACATTGTTTTTTCTTTATTATTAAATTTATATTATTCGGATATCAGATCAAAATCTATAGGTGCTTCTCATCCATTTTCTCAATGAATATATATTTTTATAAAAATAGTAGCTCATAGATTCGAATAAAATTATCAGATATGAAGTGGTGTTGTAGAGATCTGCATTGATTATAATCAGATTTGTATAAAAAAATCCATCCAGTGGAAAAAATCCATCCTCGGACTGCTAAACAACGATATATCGTAGTTTTTCATGTTATCGAGATATATCGCTGTATTTAGACCCCTCGTTTAAAAATGGCACAAAATTGTATATCAAAAAAGTGATTGTGATAAATTGATTTTTTACTATTCGTGTGTTGCTATTTTTACTATTATCTTCGTAGTAGATCCTTAAAAAATGGGCTAAATCAGTTTCAAGGTTAAAAATTATTCATTTTGTCTAAATATATCGCCGTGTTTGTTTTTATCGTTTATAAATATGATCAATTTGTCTAATTTAATGTGTGATATGAATGATGATAATATCAGTAAATAATTCGTAATTTTGAGATTAATTTTCATTCCCTATCTGGCAAGTAATCGCGTATTTTTAACACTTTGGATGTCGAGCACACGTGGAACCTCTATGCTAAATGTATTTATTAAATATACTTCAGTAGGTCAAACGGACATAAACATACCTAAATTATTTTATATGTTTTCTGGAAACATTCAATCATAGATATGAAAATAATCGAACGTTTTTGAGATAAGCAGATCCATCATCGTCTATATTTCTCGCTGGAATTAATATCACAATTCAAACTACTGCTATAGCGCCAAAATAGGGACCACTCTATTAATATTTGCACTATAAAAGACAATACAAAATGTGGGGTTAGGTTTTTTAATTGTATTTTGTAAATTTAACGAAATCAATACATCAAACAGTTTTCCAATCGCTTATTTTAAATGACCTTGTTCTATTTTAAGTT
Organism: Philopotamus ludificatus; assembly: GCA_022495035.1. NCBI lineage: Eukaryota > Metazoa > Arthropoda > Insecta > Trichoptera > Philopotamidae > Philopotamus > Philopotamus ludificatus. Next base: position 35,735 of record JAGXCT010037135.1, on the reverse strand, counting down.
TGTTCACGCGCGCGTGTAGTATTTTGATGTCAACTAAGGGGTATTGAACTCTAAGAACTTCTAAAAGGAAGCCCTATAGGAGGGACTGTCGCATACGTTATAAAATCCGCTCTATGGATTTTTTCTCTCAAAATTCATGAAAATACATTTTCAAAATTAAAACGCTGGCTATATAATGGCGTAAAAGTCAGAAAACTAAAATTAACCCATCCGTCACGGCGGCTCAAATACCACCGCGTCGTCCGAAGGGGGTCTCTCGAAGACCCCAAGCATTCCAAGTCAAGATATTATTGAATTATTCATCAATATCTTCTTTTTTTTTTATAAAAATTGGATTTTAAGTATAAAAATAGTTATCATATGCTTCATAATTTAGATTTTACTAATAAATATGACGCGTAAATGACGCGCGCACTCGGCGATGTCTAGCTGCAGACTGAGCTCTCGCAGCACGTGTCACTTGTACGTGTCGCTAGCACTTGGCACATCGAACTGGATGCGAGCGAGAAAAACATCACGCCCGTGGCAATCGTTGTTTTTATTTTTTTCGCAATTGCAGACAATAAAGGACAATGATTATTTTTGATATCTATACTTTTTTAGACAAATACAAAAAGTATGCGACACGTAGGATTCATATAAAAATAATTATTCGAGGAAAACTTGGGATCCCCAATAGATTTTAACAAATAAACAGTTTATTATTAGTATTTAAATTCAATTAACGAATCCACAATTATATAAAATTAAACTTGAAAAATTACTGCACCAGTCGCTCCTCACACTCGTCAGCTATCGACAGATCCAATCTCAATTTATATCCGTCAACGGATATTGGAGTGGCGATAAAACAGCGAAATGTTCCAATATTGGAACACTGAGCAAAAATGTCATGGCTTGTAGGTAACACACGATCTGTTACGGTAATGTAAGTCAACCGTGACTCAGCTAAGTCCAGCACTCGGATAGGTCAACCGTAAAATCTATGAATTCTTTATGACATGAGACACTTTTTGCATTTTTTTTTATCGAATCCTTGGGTTTTTTCTGTCATGGTATTCGTCCATCCCCGAATAAATAAATAAAAATATAAAAGGAAATAAGGACGTAGGGTTTGATCTGTTTTTTTTTTTTTAAAATTGAAATTAAGGCCATCGAACGGCACGTGTTCGCCGAACCGAAAATACGCACGTGCACGTGTCGTCCGATGGCACGTGCACGTTCCGCGCAAAAACAGGTCTAACGGGAGTTGCAATTCGGCCGGAACTCGCGTTACTTTTATTCGCTTGGACATTGCACTTCGCATACTTTTGCTTTTCCGCGCCGCCGTAACTGTGAACGTTGCGAAAATGTAAACAAACCGCGTCGAAATCTGAGCCGCGGTGCACTTGCGCCATCGCGCATGCGCACGAAGACACCGAAGAGTGCAAGCGACACTGCGCTGACCTTGGCTCGATTCGTACACAAATCGTACTCCGAAGAAATTGTCTTATATCGCGCATATTTTTAGATGGAATTCCGCAAAGGCTTGCATAATGCCGGAACGTTTTCAAAATGTATTCACATGCGTGGAACGTGATTCGATTTCAAGGCGGCGAAGACACCTTGGCCCGACCCGACGGTCAAGCTGGAGCCTCCGTGTTGTTGTTCTCTCCATGATTCGATTTGCATTCCTATCCTCCGTTCCACACCCGGTCCTCCGAGCGCTCCTCCTCCTCTTTCTTCCTCGGGCACCGGGTGTGAGATAATTTTAGATCACCTCCGCAAAGAACTCTCGGCGCGTTGTCCGCGTGTGTATATTTCATTTTTAGTACGCGGAATGTGAATGAGTGTTTCTCAAAGTGATTGTGTGCGTATATAATTTGCCCGGTGCATCGCGCATGCGCGATCGGCCGACCTTGGCTCTTTATGGAACAACGACACCATTACAACACCCTCGCTCGTCTCTCTGCTCGTCCATAATCTGAACAGTCGTGGTTTTCAGGATTTATTTTGCATTATTATTGATCGATCCGCTCCTCCTCATCCTCCCCCTCGGTCGCCTTTCGCTTCAAATAGGATTAAAGTTCGCCGTCCGTGTATGGTTTCACTGAAAGCATCGATAAATGAAATTCATTTACAATATCGTCATTAGGTTCTAAAATCATGCCCAGACGCTGTATTCTAGCATCGCATATTTTAATCATATTTTTTTATGTTTTACAGGATAAGCATGATGGAGCATTGGAAATTGTTGAGACCATAAAGTGAGTTGACAATATATTTATTCATTTTTTTTTCATTGTAATTGCATAATGTAGCGAGAGTGAGAGTGATTGAATGGTGTATTGATAGTTTTACGTATTCATCATAACGGTAGATGATTGTTTTTACATTTAAATATACGATTTCATCTGTTTTTGTAACCCTCATTAAGCATGGCTGAATAGCTTGAATATAATGCTAGTAAATCAAGAAATTGTCTGTATCAAAGACCGGATATAACCGGTGGTTGATTCAACAAGGTCTAAGGCCCTCTGCACACGAATAGGACGCGAGTCAAAAACAAGTCGCGGTTGCGTCGTGACCACGCCCACTTGCAAAATCGGTGTTACTTTGGCGTGAGGTCAGGTCTACCTTTGAATCGCGGTCTACTGTTAATTTGTTTTAATTGCATAACAACAGACTGTTTAGTATATTTAAAAAAAACTACAAACTAACAAGTAACAAATTAAATTTTATTTGTATTAGTTATTAAAATATAAAGTCTTTTAGGAACGTCAAAAACAAATCATCTTCTTTATTTCCGCTTTCTAATAGATGTGATTGAAACACCTCTCATTTTCTTCAAAAATAGAATTTTGGCATCCAACCATGTGCATGTGATTGAATTTAGAGCCTATGGAAGAACCACTAACGAATACATATCAGTAGACCGCACATCGAAGTTTTCCACCTTTAAATCTCGCTCAGCGTGTCCCAATATGTCGATCTTTGTCGATTCTATAGCAGTCTTAATCTTTGGGTGTACGGAAGACAGAAAGTGAATAGTGTAATTCTTGGTTTTTGGGCCATTGTTGGATAATTCTATATACTAGCCGCTTCTGAATCTTCTCGCTCTGCATTTTTCCGGTGATGATTTTTTACTTTGCCATTCTTCGCGTGTTCGCCGTTGTTAAAGTCGCCTTCGTCCCTTCGGAGGACGCCAAGAACAGTATTAGTTGGCTACGTAATCCTGGTGCAGGTTGATCTAATAGTCATACTAAACACACTAACCTAGCCCGGGATAGTCGTGTCCCTACATCAATTACTGACGATAGAGACACTGAGAAGTCTTACCGGAACATTAAAGGCCCGGAGTGGCGAGCGTGTTGGCTCTCAGTAATTTGGGAGGCTACTTTTTTGTGGTCATGGTAATCCAGGACGCTTTCCTTTTGTGGCCATGCTGCGGCGAACTTCTCTGACTGCTTATCCCGTTCAGATATCGATGTCGAGTTTCTCCAGCCATGCTTTCGCCTGTTCATCGGCTTCATTTAGAGCAAGGATGCCTTCGCTAAGTCTTCTCAGTGGGCAGTTGTTCACTGTGTGGAGCATGTTTCGGTGCTCCGGCAGTCGCATTTCTGTTCGGTTGCCAGCCTCCAGTGCTGCAGCATGTTGGTACAGCGGCCATGCCCGATGTGGATACGGTAAAGTCGTCACCATTTGTTTATGTGATAGGAGGAACCCGATTGGGGGGCTGGTTGAATTAGCGATGATCTTGTTTTCCAATGTCGCTTCTTTCCATATTTTATGTTAATGAACGCTTATGCCAGCGCAGTCAGCTCTCCCGAATCTTATCTTGGATTTGTCTAATCTGGCCTTATCTGAACCCTTCACCATATTGCAGCACCGTCGCTTATATCTTTCCTCGAAATTTGTAGGTCATCATTCTGTCACATATCATTATGTTGCCTTCGTCGAAGTACTTCCAAGCGTGCGCCTGGGAAAATATGGCTTTTACTATCTCTGTCACTAACGATGATTTAGAGATATTATTATCATAGTTATCCAAAGGTTAATAATGCTTGTAAACGGTGCTACTTACAAAGTTTTTCTATAAATTCCGGGTATTAGTGGTAACGAGTAAACTCTTTCGGATGGGGGGAATGCCACAACCTGGCGGCTGTTTTGAAGGGTAGGTGGGTTCTCGGTTCGCTCAGCTACCCTTCATATCCTTGCGTTTCTCAACTCTTGACGGGTCCATGTTCCTCTGCCTCATTCTCCGAGTCAGTTCTCTCATGGTGTGCGCATTGTCGAGTCAAATTCTAACTGTTTTGAAGGGTGGAGACAATTCTAACAACGCTGATCCCACAACGAATTCCAAAATAAAGGCCATACGAAATCATCAGCATCTTTTCGTAAGACGGCACCCTCATGTTTTAGGATCGTGACTATTCTTGAGCCGGATCTCTTTGATTGTAGCTCTCCAGGATCGTTTGTATTCCTCATCTCGTATCCCAGCTACTACGGGTTGAACCCTGCCCTGTCCCCTACGTCCTTGTACGTTACAAAGCGCGACGAGCTGCTCCAGACTATCGTTTCTCCTAGTGAGATGTCCAAAGTAGCAAAGAACCCTTTTAAGACACAGTCGAGAATCTTTGATTCCCTATCTCTTCCGGGACAGAAACGTTTGTGCGTTTAGCGGTCATTTTTTGCCCCATTCTCCTTTATGGTCCAAGCTTTTACGCCGTAAAAATGTATGTAAAAATGAAAAACTTTACACTAAACGATTTTTTGTCTTTTTGGATTTTTGGATTTGTTTGCCATTTCAGATTTATTTGTCATTTTTACAAAATGTCGACAACCTTGGCAGACATCATTTACCTAACGCCATTTTATAAATGATTTATTTACAAGTTTTTTCATAGATTTTGTTGTCTGGCGTGGGACTTCATCTTGCATGAACGTCTACCCGTCTATTCATCCCTTCTTTTGTGTTATTTGATACAAAAAAAATGCATTCCGGAGTATCATTGTATTGGGTCTGCCCTATCGTCCCATTCACAAAACGACGGTCCGGCATCTCTTCCGTATTTAACATCGCCGATATATTATTGTTGACTATTTTTTTTATTCTTAATAAAAATTACTAGGAAATGCATTCACGTCCGATTCTTTGTTGATATTGTTGATACATTTCAAATGTTATTAATATCAAGTAGTTATCTTATGCTAATATTTAAGTGCCTTTCCAATTCAATGAACTATCTCGTTGCCCTCCATCGAGTTGACCCTCGACCTGGTCAATATTTAAGTCCTAGTCTTCGAGCATTTGCAAACGGCAGTCGGCGGCTATCCGATATCCCACGGCAGGTCCGTTCGCTTTGCCTCGTGGTGTTGCCGTTCGCCCACGTGACCCGCTTCAACGTCTCTCGGTGAAGCGAGCGCAGCACCAGGCCCTATGGATAAATATGAGTTTGGCCTCGTTTCTTGCTTGGAGCTTGCCGATGTTGCGTCACAGCGACCGACGCTCTGCTGCGCGCTCGAGAGCCGAGCGATCCGACCGCTATCTGCAGATAAACGGCAAACGAGGTCGTCGTCTCTTCTCCAAAATGTATTTGTGATGCTGGAGAAAATGGCGTCGGACCTGCTGCCGCCGATATTAGCATGCTAACTGTTTTGTTAGACGCGTGCCAGATACGTTCAATGGGCCGTCGGCGATTACCTCCTTTTGCAAATATTTACATTGCATTTTAAAACGTCAACAGCTGAGATGCACGGCAACTTGTTGCCCTCCTCGACGCGGGGGCTCCTCGCGCGAAAATCCCCCATTGTCCTTTGACGGTGACCTCGATCCACAGAAACAGGATTCGGTCGTTCCGGCCGCCCGATGCAGTTGCAGTGAATTATCGATCGGGCCGTCGGTGCAGCAGCAGCGAGTCTGCAGTGGAGAGATGCTATTTAAAATGCTAAGGTCACAGGTTCATTAGCCGCTCGTTTTATTTTGGTATCGCGAGAGCTGCGGCCTCTACGACTCGTCCGACCGTTTGTTTACCGCTTTTTTTTCTCTTCTTATTATTCAATTGAATTTTTGTATTTTTCTTATATTATTTCGCGAGCGCGAGTGCCGATCTGCGCTGAAATAAATCAGTCTGCGTCACATTCGACGACCGCAACACCGGTTCCGTCCAACGGTATCTTCGTGTTTCGCGCAATTTGCACGTTTCTTTCACGACCGAGACGATCGTCTATGCCTTTGATCGTTTGCGTCGTGTGCAATGTTTTTGTTTTCGGCGACCGACAGTCTGGGTCGCATACGTGTCGGCTGCAAAATCAATAGCATTGCACCGGATGTCGAAATGCTCTCCGACTCTAAACCACTGCTTTTAAACATTTCTTTACATAATTTGTTTGTAATATTTGTTTATAGCATTCTCCCAGCTTTCTACCAACCGATAAAAATACCATTGGAGTAAAACTCCCTTGACTTTAAAGCAAAAATAAATTGCAGGGATCTGAAAGGTCTCGAGGGTATGGTAGGTGCTTGATAACATCCCAACTCAATCCATTAGTTTGTGTTGAGTCATCATCATCACATGTAGTCAGTCGTATTGTTATCGTGATGAAACACTACCCCTTCCTGTACGATTCTGGTCTATATTATAAGGGCGATGCTTAACACTTTATGAGCCGCAAGGTTTTACATCAAACCCAGCCTGGGGGTCGCATGGTTTCATGTAATGATAATCCAAGCTAACATGCACGTGTTATCCATCTGTGGTCGAATAGTAGAATTACATTGTGCATCGTTTTCAGAAAAAAAATGCCAAGTGGGGGGTATGGCACTCACGCCAAAAGACGTGAACGGCTCATAACGCTTGGCTACAAAATCACGCCTTTTGGCGTGAACGGCTCATAAAGTGTTAATATTGTTAATTGTTGACAAAATCGTTCCGCTGTAATTGTTTGATGACGTTCTGAGGGTTCGAAATACACAATACCCTTGCAATCCTACCAAACTTTAAGCATTACTCTTTTTTTTACGGATTTCGGCCTTTGAAGTCGTTGATGAAGCTTGGTGACTACCAATCGATGCAAAAAGGGTCGTGCTTTTATCTCGTAATCAAAGCAAACACGGTCCAATAAATTGGCAGCTGATAATTGATAAGGGATCGCAAAACCATCCCTATACGCGATGCAAATGACTCACTGCGGTTGATTGGTTGACTTCCATCTTCACCGCAATCTCCCTGTTTATTGTGGCTTTTAACCGAGCAGTCACGGCGGCTCAAAACCAACCGCGACGTCAGAAGGGAGTCTATTTATAATGGAAAATAGACCCCAAGCATTTCAAGTCAAGATATTAATGAATTCTTTATGAATATTTCGACGTTTTTTTTAAAAAGATGGATTATTCTAAGAATAAAAATAGTTTTTCGTGATATGCTTCATATTTGGTCGATATTTTGGATTTTTATACTAATCAATATGACGCGTAAATGACATGCGCACTCTGCGATGTCTCGCCGCTGACTGAGCTCTCGCAGCACGTGTCACTCGCGCTTAGCGAATTCATAATATTTATTCTTTATTATTAAATTACAAATACAAAACTTGGGGTCCCAATATGACCCCCGTCGGCACGGCTAGGTTAACTTTATTGTCAGACCTCAAATGTTGCCTGATCCGTGGTTTATCATTCAATGAAAATTCTCAGATTGGAATTTTGTAAATCACCTCACCTCAAAATTTAAGGGCATAATATAACAAATACTTGTGGCAGCGCTTCTTCTCATCTTCGGAGCACTTCTGAACTCCAATTTTCGGTATACCGTTGAGATCCTTCTACCGTTTCTGCTTTTATTTCCTCATTATTGGAAAAACATCATCTTTTTATGTTCGGGAATAGTAGATCTCTATGATATATCCTCCTTATAAACAAATCTACTGTTAACGTTGGAGTTTAACATTTATCAATATATTATCCTAACAAATTACAAACATGTTTTATTTTTTAGATCTAGACAACTTTTAAAGGATGGATTAAGCACTTCATATAGATCATTATGTTTATGTTAATTTTATATATGTATTCGTATAATCAACCTCTGGACCTTTTTTGAAATAATTTTCGCGGAACACTGGTTGAAAGACGCTGCTTTAAAACGGAGTTCGTTCTGGCGCCGCTCTCTCCCAATTTCGGATGTTTTCACGAGAGCAACTCTGTTCCGCATTGGGAAATTGTACGAATATAATAACGACGCCGTAGAAAACCGGTTTACGATTTATCTTTTAATCGTAAAAGCGGTTAATGGCAAACATTTTATAACAGCTGTTCTCAAAAACAAAAACAAACCGCTGCATATCGAGTCAGTGACCAATATATTAATGGTAATGCATTCATTTATTGCATAGTTGTATATATATTTATATATCTAAACGGCGTCTTTTTTGCATTCATCATTTTTGATAACCGATTCTAGATTAGCGAGATGAATGAACGACGATCGTTTTGCGATAATTCGGCGAGACGTTTATGCAAAACGCGTTAGATAACACGAATCACGAGATAAGAATAGACCGGTTTTATGTTGTTTTGTCAAGGCAAAGCCGTAGTGCGGTCGGCAATTGCAGTGTTTATGCGCTTTATCTGTGTCATGGAAACATGGTCTTGACGATTGTCTCGTTTTTTTGCCGACAGATGGGTTTGCGAAGATCTGCCGGAGATGAAGGCGGCGATGGAGCTGAACATACTGAGCGACTACGACACCCACTCCTACGAGAGCATGAAGGGCCTCTGCGACCGATTCAACAGGGCCATCGACAGCATCGCGGCATTGGTGAGCGACGCATTTTATTTTTATTTATATTTGTTATCCGTGATCGTGAATTTTTCGATTATTTTCGCGCCACATCGTCTCGTTATGCAATGCATTTTTTTTTCAATGCAACTTTCGCCACAACAATTTTCGATAGTTGGGCACGGTTCGACTGCTTACGAAACGACTCTTTCGCAACGATATTTTTAGCAAAAACGTGCATATTTTTCATTGTTTATTTAGTGCGATTCGAGTCATCGTTTGACATTGTGGATCCGCACGATAAACAGCGATAAGCTCGACTCTTCGCCGATTTATTGGCCAAAATTATGTATGAAATACAGTCAGTCCTGAATTTTTTTCAAGAGTCGGCAATCGATCGAATTATGGAAAATTCCAGAAATGAGAAATGCAAAATATACTCGAAAACCGTTGATGGTGTAGTTTATTTTTTGAATAGAGTAGAAAATATAGCCTCGCGGGGCATATACAGGTCTGCCCAAACATTTCTGCAAACGAAAAGCTACCTTCTTTATACGGTAATACGTAATTTTTCTTTTTACCTCCACCACCTAGCCAAACAACACTCGTTCGCTCGTGTTGTTCGCTAGCGAAAAGTGTTGTTCGCTAGTGACTAGGGCGGATACAAGAATACTCAAACGCATACGAATATGGTACTGTTCGCATATTTCAGCTAATTATTATTTTTTTATTATGAGAGATGCACCTAAGAATGAGTCGTCGCCCTTGCTATGGAAAATAGACCCCAGGTCAAGTTAAGATATTGATAAATTATTCATCAACATTTTGACTCAAAATGCTTTATAATTCGGTCGATATTTTGGATTTTTTTTACTAATCAATATGACGCGTGAGTTCTCGCGGCACGTGTCACTAGTACGGTTCACTCACACTTGGCACATCGTACCGAATGCGAGCGAGAAAAATATCGCGCCCGTGGCTACAGAATATACCCCATCGGCACGGCTAGGTCAAGTCATTGCTTGACATTGTGCATCCGCACGATAAACGGCGATAAGTTCGACTATTCGCCCGACTTTTTGAACAAATTATGCATGAAATATTATATTTTCTGGATTTATTGATTTCCATGAGTAGCAGCGTGACCCTCGTGAGTCACTCCTAACGTTTACTGTTCTTCCGCTCGGTTTATGCAGTTCGACGACCCTCTTTGTCATGGAATCCATTAACCTATATCGCTAATGAATGACCTTTTGTTGATACATTGTTGCTATTATGGCCTTTGTTGCGTTGCATACGACGCCGTCGAATATTTCTATTATTTTTTTTATTTATTTACTCACACGAGTAAATTTAGAATCGCGCCACCGCCGCGTGTTTGTATTATATTTATATCTATCTGCCTATTTCTTCTCGGAGGGAGCCGCGATGAATAATAAATATATTTAAAATCGTTCGTTCGTAATGTACGTACGTATGCGATAAGGTAGACCGAAACGGAGGCGCGATAGCGATAACGACGTTCGCGTTATGTTGGCATCGCCGGATCGTTCGGGGTATGGTTCGATTTCGTATTGTTTTTGTTTTGATGGGTGCCCACGCCTCCGCGCGGGCGCCACTCGTTACCTAACGCCGTGTGCGTTGTTTCCAAGAAAGAATGCCGGAGAAAGTAACGCGTGTCGGTCGCTGGTCAATGTCGGCGGAGTCCCGACACGTGGTTGCGGGAGATGAATGTCGGCGTACAGGCCGCAGCCGCGCATGCGCGTCAGCGCCGCACTCCCAGAGACAATGGGCCGCTATCGACCTGCCGCCGCCTGTACCCAGGGGGCGCCCCCCTCGCCACGTGACCGCTCTCGCGTGGAGCGGCCCGCGCTTTGGAAAAAATTGTTTCGTTTGCATTCGAATTATTAAACGCAGGGGGGAGGGGGGCAGAGGAGGGGATATAATCAGGGTTGCCACGCGCATCGTGATTGAAATTGAATTCGATTACAATTCATAACGTACGATTACGGTCGATACTTCACGAATGCACGCACATGGTTCCAAACAATAAAATATAACTGTTTTCGATTAACTGCCCCGTATTATTTGACTGAATGTTGCCATATGCAAAATTGTATTTATTTTTTATTAGCATTCGTTTGTTTTATTTTGCGTTTGGTTATCTCTTGCTGTGATATTAGCCCTTTGAGAACTATGACGTATCATATACGTTCGGGCCGCATATCGTATGATTTAAAAATTTGAAAAAATATAATCATAAAAAGAAATAATACTATATTATTTGAGATTAAAAGTCGTGCCGATGGAGTGCCTGTTTGGACCCCAAGTTTTTGAATTATCTCGAATAACTAAATATTAATCATACATACAAACTTTTTATAATTGTTTAAATTTTAAAGAATATATATATATATATTAAAAAACAATCATTGTCTGCAATTGCTAAAAAAAAGCAAGCTTCTGTAGCTACGACTGCGATGTTTTTTCTCGCTCGCATCCGGTACAATGCGCCAAGTGTGTGTCGGTCTATCGGCGGCGTGTCCTCAGTCTACAGTGGGACATCGCCGGGTGTGCGTGTCATTTACGCGTCATATTGATTAGAAGAAAAAATATTAAAATCTATGAGTTACTCGCATTATATATTTTTTTACAAATTTATTTATAGCGATATTAGGAAAATGAATAAGAAGCATTTATAGAGCTTGATCTAAACAACTTGATTCAAGTTGGTTGCTAAAACATCTTTTGGGCCAATGAAGTGGAAAAGGTTAAAATAACATTCGAGCACTGATAATTTTCGAATTTGACGAATGAATGATATTGCATTCATTTGATTTTATTTTTTTTATTATCGTTAACGCGTACGTATTGAATCATGTTTTAGCATATCAATAATCTGAATATTATATCTTATTTAATTAAGCTGGATTTACTTTTTGTATAGTAGATACGATCTAGATGTCGTAAGGGGGAAAAAGATACGGAATAATTCGATCTTTATCTTATAATTGTACTTGAATTTTTTATCTAATTTAATTAAATACGAGGTTTGATAAAAAAAATACGGGGATTTTTCCTTTTTATCTATTCTTTCCATCAAATTCATTGTATATTTTTTTGCATCGTGAAGCTCCATTAGCTATTCTGATTTTATCTCTTTGATGTTGTATAAAACGTCGTCCTATTGCCAACTACAAGAATGGGAAAACTTCGCAGGAAAGACGTCTCCGGCGAATAAGGAGATCGAGGAATCACAGCAGTTTTATTTTTGCCAAAAATTAACCGAGCACACCAAAACATGTGAAACCCTTAACCTATCCGAGCTCAGTCTCGGTTAACTTACACTGCCGTAACGATTGTTGTTACCCACGAACCATTGGTTAGAGTTGATGGTCGATGTGTATATTTTAAGTTAAGCGATGCGGTAATGTCTCGGTAATTTTTAAAAATGTATAGATGATGGATACATGTCGTTTGAAGTAAATTGGAAGCGATACAATATTTTTTCACGAGGAAATATGCGTTGCCAAAATATGTAGACATTTTTATAAAGCGTCTCGGTGAACGAATAAATGTATTATTGCCGGTCGATGGACGGGTGTATCCGTATTTCGTCGTCACATTCCGTAACGCATCTCTCCCCGTTGCGATTCGGAGTCGCATAATTCGCGTCGCGTCGAATCAGAAAGCATCCGTTTCGATATTGAGTCCGGGAGAAAGTCGAGCGAGAGAGATGGCCGCGTCTCTGCGTTTGGATTATGTACGCCTCAGCCTCAGCACGTACGCCCGCGGAACCGTTAGCGCTGCGGCGTTCCTTTTGTGTTCTGCTCTCAGGTCGATTAGGCTGAGCCGCGCCGAGCCGCTCTGGGACGCGATGTGCAGCGCGGCTCCGGGAAAGAGGTCGCTCGCGAGAGGAGGCACGCAACGCTGCGGGCGGCCGGCCTCATCTCCTGCGTGCGGAGAGAGTCGGAGACTATTGATTTTCGCAACACCCCAAGTTAACCCATATTTCAGAAGGGGGAGGTCGCGGGGCGGCTCCACCCCGCTCCCGCTCAGACGTTGGCGCCAAAGTTTCGTTCGTCTGCGTTCACTTTCTAACGATGTTGCCATTTTTTACGACGCGCTCGATACGTACACAAGTGCGCTCTTTTCGCATTATGAAAGGTCGTCCCGGTAGACATAGGGACACCGTTGCAGCTCTCATTGTATGACATCGATTTAGGCACTCCGACTCTTCGTACCTTAAAATTATATTGATAATCAGTTCACTCGGTTGATCCTCTTCGCAAAACTTAAGCCAGAATATAATTATATCTTTATCTGAGAAACAAAATCTTCTATTGGATAATAATTTATAAGGTCTTCGCCGATTCTGCGTTTAGAAGAGGTGCTACGCGTTTAGACTTCGTCTATGAATTAATCCGATGCTTTTCCTCCAGATTTATTCTCACCTTCAATCTCACCATTATATTTTCTTTTTTTTGGAACACCTAAAAACCTGCAAATTTACGCCAGTCACCTTGTGGACGACATTCATTGTACAGTAGTAGGATAGTAATATGCTTACCCCTTCGTTCAGCACGACATCCCGTCATTTTACTGCTTCAAAACTTTACCACCATGTCAATATCCGAAGGATAAGGTCCATAACAAATATTAACGAAAGTGGCAGCAATCCATGACTACATACTTGAAAGTAGACTACTGTTACGGAAACATTGGCGCATATGGGGGGAAGCAGGTTCTGCGAATGACAGTTCCGGGACCCAACGGAAGTAGGAGATCTCGAATGCGGCGAAGGGACGTCATCAAACAGGATCTCAAATACCTGGGGATCATCTGGAACCGGCTTGTGGACAAACCCGATCCCCGAGTTAAGGGGAAATGAAATGAGAAGCCACCTGCTTATTTTGATTGTTGATTCCATGACATTTTTTTTCGTATGAATCTTATTTTGTATAAAGCGGTTTTTCATAAATCATAAAAATACACGAACAAGACGGCGTATCAGCAAAATTCTTTCGTTCTTCTATTTTTTTTAAATAAAGATCTAAACAAAATTAAATACAGATTTAGGATAATCAAAAAATTCCTGTAAATTTAAAATATAATATACAGTCAACCCTCCTATAGCGTTGAAATAGTGATTACGCTATAGCAAGCCGCCATATAGAAGACTATGGGCATACAACAGTTGGGTTCTATTTGGGACCTCAAGTTTCTGATTTTCTCGAATAACTCTTACTATAAAAGTCACAAACTTTTTGTCTAAAAAGGTCTAAAGAATAAACATTGACCTTTATATTCCGCAATTGCAAAAAAAAATAACAATATCAGCTTTGGTTGCCACGGGTACGATGTTTTTTTTCGCTCACGTCCGGTACGATGTGTCAAGTGCTAGCGAAACGCACTAGTGCCGTTCACGTGCCGCGAGAACTCGGCTGTCGGTAGTCGGCAGCGTGTCCTCAGTAGTCTACCGAGTCGTGAATAACTATTTTTATACTTAGAATAAACAATTTTTTCATACAATACATCAATATTGTTATATTATAAATAGACCCCCTTCGGACGATTCGGTTGTTATCGAGCCGTCGTGACGCATCGGTTAAATTGTACTTTATAAATTGAACGAAATCAATACATTGAACATTTTTCCATTTAGATATTTTAAAAGATCCTGTTCTATTTTTACGCGCACGCCCACTTTTCATATTTTGTTGTCAGAAATATTGACCTTGAAAAATTAGCGTTTTATAGAAAACGGCGCTCTAGAAAGGAGCACTATATGAGGGATTGTCGCACGCCCTATATAAAACCGCTCTATAGGAGGAGCGCTATAGGAGGGTTGACTGTACATGCATATAATAATGTGATAATGTCTCTTTAATCTCATAATGAGAGGCAGTTCAGTCATAATTGATATAGTTTCTGATAAATCCAATGAAGTTTTGTGATTTTTTTCTCACCATATCCAGCATTCTCAGAACAAACGCCCATTGAAGTAAACGCACGTGAAACGATATTTTTACGTCACTTGACAAAAATCTGTTTATACTGATATATAAAATTTGATTCGTCGATTTATTAATTACACAATCCATTTGGTTTTCCAAATGAACCTCGAATCGACTTGATGGATGAATAGAGAAGATATTTAACGTAATATGAGACTCAAAGATTGATGGTCCCGCGGAATGAATCACTGAAACGCCATAAAGCAATCAACTCGACGAGCATTCATTTTCTAGAAGACGACGGAAGATTGTATAATACGTCTCGTGTTTACCGTTAGATAGTTGCTCTTTTACAATAACAATATTATTTTATACACAATGCGAGATGTTAACGTACCCGCTAGACCCGCGGCAGGTGTACCCATAAATTATGGCATTGTAGGGGACTCTTATTCCACTTTCACGTGCCGTTGCATTTTATTTCAAAACGACGATTCATAATAATAAAGTTATGGTAGCAGCGGCGGCCTTGCCGAGTGGCTTTTCCAAGATGTCGCCGTCGTGGCCGACGAGATCGACGCCACAAAATGGATGACGATAATTGTAAACGAGACGTACGAGGAGTGCGTGTCGATTGCGAGTGCTAGACGATGTCGTCCTACGCGAGGACACGGCCAGTTTGGGCCATCAGGTGTCTCTCCAGCGGCAGAAGGTCACTCCTCTCTAGAGGTCGTTAAACCTATGCGGCCGCGAAGACAGGTTCCGTACCACTCGAAACCAAATTATTTAATAAATAACAATGCCGGGTCGATCGTTGCTCGTTGCGTATCGGTGAACATCCTTTTGGTGCTCTCGATTATTTTTTTGTATCGCTTTTTTTTGTTGTCTATTTACCATAGTGGTGGTCTGATGATGCCTTCGACTCGTTCTATTCTCGGCGGATTTTTTGCAATTCAATAATTTTGAAACATGTTCAAAGAGCAACAGTACACTGTATAGAAAGAGAATTATATTTGGACCTATCTTAACGAGCAGAAGGGGATATTATCGAGTGATATTCGCAATCTTTTGCTTTTGTTACGCATACATATTGCAGTAAATTTCCGTTAATTCGCAGGGAGAGCTCGCAAAACCGGAAATATAGCATTATATTTGAGAACTTGTTTAACCAGATCGATCATTCAAACGAATACTATAATATATTGTTATAAGTTCGGTATTCTAAACATTGCGTTTTTGATCTTTCGTCATCACAACATACACGTGAATGAAATCATAATCAAATAGTAGGAATTTCTTTTGAAAAAACTATCGGTTATAACGATTTAAAATCGCGTATTTTGGCAAGCTCGCCGAGCAGTCTGGCCAATGTTTATTTTTGCTAATGTGGGGGATGGAGGCTGGGTGGGGGAGTGCCCAACGTCGACACGTTATTTCATTGATTACTACACCATGGGGCAGAAGTTATGTCGGAGTTAGGGGTGGAATAGGGGGTTTCAGTTAAGAAGGCACGTGGGTACGCCAATGGGGCAGGGGGCGAGGGAGAGTCAGGGTCTGCCGCAATCGATGCAGCCCTTCTATACGCGAATGTATAGGTATACGTGACATGGAGCATGTTTATGGTTCACGCATACCATCGATTATTGTTTACAATTACAAATATTATGATTTTCCACCATGCTCTCTCGAATCCTGTCTTTTTGTAAGAATTATCGATCCTGTATTTATACATTTTTGCGAGAATGGCGAACTCAACCCTTCCAGATAAAAATAATCTGTGTAAATACGAAAATGGACATTTATTTCCATATTTAAACCACAGAATACTTATAGCAATTTCGTTCTCTATATTTAATTTTTATTTAGTTATTTACTAATATTTTTATAATGCATTATTTTATCTAACGTTTTTCCCCCTATTTGTCCAAATCCAGATCAGATAATCTTTTGGATCTGGAAAAGGTGGAGGAATTTATCTATCTTTGATTACTATTTACAAATACTAGAAACTGTGAGCCAAAAATGAAGAGAGGAATTAGGATTGCTAATATTGGATATCGAAAATATCGATGATTTCGAAAACCAGATCCGTCATTCATTCATTCATTCAGTTATCATAGGCGCAACAGCCCTATTGTAGAGCCCTGGCCTCATCCAACACCCTGCTCCAATTTTATCCGGTCTGCCGCTACGTCACCACATCTTCCGGTAAGTTTCAATGACGCAGTGTCCCTCTGTACACAGTCCAACTTGATCTTCCTTTCCTCTGGGGACAGAATAGCTTGTTAACCATAAGCCTTTTCGGCAGCTGACTGTCCCGCATCCTTGACACGTGGTCGGCCCACTGGATTCTGGCTACTCTGTCCGCCACAGATGAAGATAGCTGTGACCGGTATAATCTTGTATTGTCGGTACAGCTCTTCTTGCTTCAGATACGCCATTTCCTGTCGTCGAATACGGCTCCAAATATTCGTCTCAGAATCCTCAAATCAAAAAGATTCTTGGCCACTTTAGGCATCTCACTATAAGGGAAAATATATAGAAGTCAAAACCCCGATGGGCTTTATTTTAGTAACTAATGCAGAATGAAGAGAAATTGTCAAAAGTGTTGGATCAAAGTTGTTTTCACTTTATGGAATAAAATGTTTTATCATTTAATGCATTCTGTAAACATTGCAAAGTTCAGAGATAAAAATTGAATGGAGGCAGTTTCGTTTTTTTTCTTCGTGTTTCTTGTCCGTGAGACTGCTTGTGAGATTCTATTCTGGAATGGGATATATCCCTTAGAAGAAAAAACATTTCACTTATGTTCATTTCTTTGAGAGAACTTATTCAATGCTCACGTGGTCGTTTTATTTATGCTACTGGACTTGTTGTATTTCTTACTTATAATCCTCATGTTTTTCTAGAAGCATAGTATTAGCTTGGTTGTTAGGTATTCAGAATATGAGCTAATTGAGATGTTGTATACTATGGTTTTCGTATTACTGACATCTTTAAAACGTCTTGATTAAAGTTAGAACCTCGAAGAAATAAAATTAGCCATTGGACGGACATTAATGTAAAAAACGATTCCTTATGAAAAATTATGCATTAGTCACGGTGAAACCAAATTTATTTATTTTCTGTCTAATAAATATGTTTTTATTTTCTAGGAAAAAGGCACGTCACTGCCAGCACAGAGGTTAAACAAATATCCATCGAGAGGTTTGTTGAAACATGTTTTACAACAAACATACAACCAAGCTGTCTCCGATCCCGATAAGTTGAACCAATACGAACCATTTTCACCAGAGGTATATTATATTATTTGATTAATGAATTGTGTGCAACATTTACAAATGTCGGTGACTTATTGTTTGTGTAAACGCTTTTTATAGGTGTACGGCGAGACCTCTTACGAATTAATTTGTCAAATGATTGATCAAATCGAATTAACAGAGGAAGATGTGTTTGTCGATCTTGGTTCCGGAGTGGGTCAAGTTGTGTTGCAAATGGCAGCTGCAACTCCTTGTCGAGTTTGTCTAGGAGTTGAGAGAGCAGAAGTGCCCAGCAAATATGCCGAGGTCTGTATTATGTTGTGAGCTTTTTAATAACAATGAATTCATCGATACTTACTATACATAATTAATTAAATATTTCTGTTTTATCAAATGTCTGATCCACAGTAAAAGTTTCAGTATCGTTATCAAGACGATTCGCTATTATCCCCTATATTAAGGCGATTGTTTTTCTTTACAGAGTATGGATTACCAGTTTCGTACGTGGATGAAGTGGTATGGAAAGAAGTATAATGAATATAAATTAATCAAAGGAGATTTTCTCATGGACGAACATAGGGAGAAAATAAATACGGCAACAATTGTTTTTGTAAATAATTTTGCATTTGGTCCTAATGTTGACCATCAACTTAAGGAGAGATTTGCAGACTTAAAAGATGGTGCTCGAATCGTATCATCAAAGAGTTTCTGTCCTTTAAATTTTAGAATCACTGATAGAAATCTAAGTGATATTGGAACCATTATGCATGTTAGTGAAATGTCTCCTCTGAGAGGATCGGTATCGTGGACGGGAAAGCCAGTATCATATTATCTTCATTTAATAGATCGTACAAAATTGGAGAGATATTTCCAAAGACTGAAAAATCCTAAAGTCAAGGATACTAAAAAGGTATGCATCATAAAAATGATTTACTGATTTTTGTTTATTTTTGTTAATAATGTTTTATTTTAATTATAGAACGCAGTAGTTAATGGCAATTCTGGTGCCAGTGAGGATACGGAAAACACTCCACCAGTCAGGAAAAGAGCTAGAAGAGTAGTTAATGGAAAATTAAATGGAACGGCTAATTCGAGACAAAATTCTAGAGCAGCCAGAGAGAGAAGAAAAAGAGCTACACAGCGGTCAACTGAGTCTCGCGATAATAGTTCGGACGGTGGTAAAGCACCTGTTGTTGTAAGTCCGATTGAACGACCTAAAGCTCGACTATCGAGACAGAATTCTAAAGAGACCAGTTCTGATGGAAGTGAGACGGATGAACCTTTAATAGCATCTCAGCAAACTTGGGGCGCTCCTTGGTCTTCATCTGAACGAAATGGTATTTTTTAAACTTGTGTTTATGTTATGTTTCTTTAATTTATTTGTAATAATTTTTTATTTCTATGTTATAAAGTAATATCAAACAATTCAATTTATTGACTACACATAATTCTGTTTTTTTGTTTAAACCTACCCTTTAGATGCAAGGTGCGGATAAATCCGGTCACTGCCGTACACATCTCAAGTGCAAGGTGTGGATTTATCCAGCGCCCTATAATAATCACGGTGCTTAAATGTGACGTGTGGGTTTATCCGAATACCTATTGAATAGACTTGACTCAAAATCTGACATTCCTTCGTTGGAAAAAAATGATTTTTTTTCTCCCGTTCTCCCTCTATTTCCACTTTTTTTTTATTTAATACAGCAATTATATTATTTAATTCTAAAGGTAAATATAAATGCAGCACTGACTGACGAAACACAAAAAAATCGCGATTAAATATTATAATATATAAATTAAATGCATTTTAATTTTTACTGGACTGTTATTTTTTACTGTACTATTATTTATTGATTAGACTTTACTATTATTTTTTAATGTGTTATTGAGATTTCGTAAAATTAAAAAAAAAAAAACATGCCCAATACATACAAAGGGTTAATCTATCTTAATTTTTCAGGAATTGTGCGTGGGAGAAGGGCAGCTACAAAAACGTTACGAAGGAAACCTACTAAAAATGGAGCGATTGGTGTAATAACCAAAAATGCAGTAACCGAAAGTGGCGTGCGGAGGCAACGTGGACGAGTGCGCAAGCCTCGCAGACCTGTGAATATATCTGGATTAGAATTATTACATAGTCACACATTAGAAAGTACTCGGGGAGAGATCGAGGGTACGGAAAGACTTCCGCCACCTCCGGGATGTGTCGATCAACAACTCTCGAGAATGTCAGCATTAGAAGAACCATCTACTGCACACCATGAATTAGATATACCAAAAGCACCTCAAGATACACCATATGCCTTACAAATACTTTTAGATATGTATAAAGATCAATTTTTACAATTCATGGAAAAATTGAAAGATCCTAACTATAAATTAGAAATTCAGAATCAAATCGCAAAGGAACAGGTAAGTCATTTGATAATATTTATTTTTTATAATATATTGCTATGTTCTAAAAATATATTCCACTTTCAGGAACGAAAAAAGCGGTTAATAAATCGTGCTGCTCAACTTGAGAAACAAGTTAAGGTGTTAATTGACGATAGTGTTGTTTTATTAAAAGCTCGAATGAGCGAACTTGATATTAATGCTACAAATACAGTCGATCTACTTGCAAAAGCTAAAGAAATCGTTGGCAGGCACAAAGAATTGCAAGCACAAGTTAACAGATTACAAGTTCAGGTATGGTTTTTTTTAAATTTACAACCATTTTAAATATTTGATTGTATTATTTTAAATTTATTAATTATAGGTTACGAACATTGAGAACGAGCAAAGTATATTAGTGAAGCAAAGAACTAAGGAAATCACAGATAAATACATTCAAATGGGTCATATACCTCCAAATGCAGAAATTACTGCAGCTCTAGCTCATGAATGTATACTAAAGGAAGTATCGGCTACATTATCTCATCAGAAGAGACTTCATTTCCATGTTAGTAAATTGGAAGCTGAAAACCTGCAGTTGGAAAAGGCTATCGAAGAGAGAAAAATGGCTCCCCCAGTGCCAATAGCTACAGTAAAACCACACGCAATTAATAAAATATCTCGAAAGAGCAGAGAACACCGCTCTCGATCTCAAGAATGGCCTGACGTTCCCGACGTAGGAAAGATCGAAGAACAAAATCCTGAAATTCTAGCTCAGAAAATTCTTGAAACAGGTAGACAGATCGAAGCTGGAAAACTCGGTGCTAATAACGTTAAAAATAATCATACACATCTGAATGGACACGTTCGCGACTCTCAAAAATTAGCGGAATATAGTAAGATATCAAAACAATCATTTTCAAATTCAAGAACTCATATACGTAGTGGTCCATTATCTTCTAATGTACCTAAACAATCACCTATTAGAGTACAAAAACCACTTAATATTGTAGAGAAAGTTCAAGAGTCACCCAAAGTCATCAACTTCGAAGATCGTCTCAAGAGTATAATCACCTCCGTTTTAAATGAAGATCAAGAACAAAGGAAAGCAGCGCAAGCCGGAAGTCATACCTTCTCGAGCAATTCCTTCTCTATTAATCAATCCCAGCAGAACTTTCAAACTAATCAAACTATTTTTAGTACTACAACAACAGCGTCGTCAACTATACACAATTCTAGTCTTATGTCCTCCAACTCTCCGACAGATGTAAAACCTGTTATTCAGGAGTTTAAACATTCCATTTCTGAACGTCATCAACTCATAGAAAATGTTCGTGGTTCCGATAATTATTCCAGATATTCAGAAAACAGAGCCGCAGATAATTATCGTAGCGAATTGATTCGACAGGGTGATCGAATGTTCGAAGTTTACAAAGGAGAAGGTTCCAATAACCCCCGCGAATTATCCCCTACGGCACGCACCGTCATCCAACCTGATTATACTCAGGTTTCACCCGCAAAATTGGCGCTCAGAAGACACCTATCACAAGAGAAACTCACTCAACATCATCCGAGCACTATTGTGGCAACGAGGACCATTGGAGACCTAGTTAATGGTGAAATCGAAAGAACGTTGGAAATATCGAATCAGAGCATTATCAACGCCGCCGTGAATATGAGTGCGAAACTTGTGACTCCGAGCAATATGATGAACGCGAACATACCGCCCAGGCCCGAAAGGGTGAACGTCAGAATAGATACAAATTTCGAATCGTTGCGACAAACCTACAGTCCAATATCTCGTCCAAGCAGTACGGACGGCGCCGACTCAATTTCATCAAACACTCAATCTTCAAAGTCGCCAATTCCGCAGTCGGTAATATCGAATAATTACTCTGCACCGTCGCCGCATAGTCATTCCACACAGGGATCGGATAGTTTCGTCCCTTCGTGTACTACGGTAGTTTATCATCAAGCGAAGGTACCGTACTCATCGCATCAAGGACACCCTCAATATGTTCCGTTGCCGCGTGCCGAAATCAAACCTTATCACGAATCGTACTTCAACGAAGTTAAACCTCAACCCAGCGAAGCTGCGCCGCCTTTAGAAGGATTAGCCGCTAGTTTGCAGGCTCGGATTTTGGCCTCCGACTATTGGAAAGTAAAGGAAGAAGATCGTTCGCAGTATTCGAGCGCTGACGAAATTAGCATGCCATCGCAAGCGATATCAGTTATAAAGACTGAAGTGTGTGAAAAGTCCCCGGTATCATGTCAATTTAGTGAAATTTCTGGGCAGAAACGTTCGTCTCCGGTAATACAAAAACCTCATCGATCTCAAAAGAAACCACATTTAGATTTACCGTTATCAACGTCGTTTCCGTTACCTGAGCCGAGTCCGGAACCGCATTCAAATACGTCAACACCGCTCGTTGACGAAATACCTGAGAGAGAACGAGCACTGAGGCCTGATGAAGGTACTTCTTAAATAAATCTAAATTTTATATTTTATTTGTTATCATAGTATTATATTTTACATTGATGTGAAAGAAATCGAATAACCAACGTTTAATTAATTGACATTAAAATGTGAGGAATTTTAGTTACATGAAAATTTGCTTGTAGTCTTTATTTATAGTTTGCATGGTAATGAATTTTTTTTTAGTGTTTAATGTATTTTTTTTTTTTTTTCATTAAAATGCCTTACGTTTTAGTGGTGGTAGATACTGATTTTGCACATTGATGTTTGTTACGGTTGTATTTATATTATTGTCTATTTATTTTTATTTTAAAATATTATATATTCATGACAATAGTATACATTACAGAACTTACTTTTTATATATTTTAAATTTTACGTGCACGTAATTCAAGAAGTTGTATGTATACAGTAAAAACTCGGTTTGCAAATACACTGTGCGGTCAAAATTTGCATAATACTCTTCAACTTAAATAAAATATTTTTACATCCATTGTATTAATTGAAAAATGTTGCAACATTACTTTTATGCAGGCTTGTGATTTAAAAACAGGTGGGGCATGATGAGGTTTAAGTGCCCCCATCCTTTTTTTTCAAAAAAAATAATTCATTAACTATATATTTTTAGTACAGTGAGGTCAAACCAAGAAAGAATTGTCAAATTTTTATTTACATATAGACATTAATACTGACTGACAAAAAACAACACTCATTCGCGTCAAAGCTAGTGACCACGTGACCGGGGCAGATACAAGAATGCCCCAACACATACAAATACGGTTCTGTTTGCATATTTCAGCTAATTATTGTTTGTTTATTAGGAGAAATGTGTGTGGGGCAGTGCCCCGGCTGCCCCTAAGGAGGAACCGCCCTGCTTTTATGTATTTTGATCAATTGTAAATACAGTTTCGGGTGTTACGTCAGCGTGAACATTTGCAAACCGTCGTTTTACTGTAGCGTGACTGAATGAATAATGAATATATTGTAGCAGAATAAAATAAAGAGTCTATATTTAATATATCCTTCCGTAATTCGGTTGATTTTATAATCGTAATTTGTATACGATGATTGTTAATTATCACTTTATATATTTTAGAACAATGCTCAAACATGTCTGTATGCAGCACATGCTAAATATACTCCATTAAATTAGTGTGTCTGATAAGTTCTATTTTATTATAAGGAAAATATTACATATTTTTATATGCAGAAATATAATAATGTACGAATATATCGGTAAAAATAATGTTTGGATTTTCCGTCGAGTGTAAATGAATATTTTTTATGATTAATCATCATCGTGTATCTAAGAGGGATCAATTATTTTATTGTGATTTTTTATGAAACCGTTTGTAAATCGTATATATATATTTAAATTTATATAATTTAAAAAACGAAGGACACGTTTAGTGTTGATTTGTGATGTGTTCAATTTTTATTCTAGTGCAACGCTAGATCTATTCATAGCGATAAATAAGGATATTATATGCCAAAGAAATGTTATATTTTTTTCATATAATAATGAACGATGCTAATTAAACGTAACGAATATATACAAGGGACCCATAGCTTTAAACGTATATATTTTTTTAATAGAATATTATTATTCTAAATGTAGCGATTTGTATTTTTTATTATCGGATGAAAAGTTATCCGAGTGTTTTTATTAAATAATAATTACAGATGGCATTAGTTACTTTATCAGAGTGTATTAAATTTTTGATATAATAATAATAGGATAGAACTTATCTGGTAATCTAATCGAATGTACTTAATCAGCTTTAATTAGTAAAATACTCTTCTCGGAATAACTACATGCAATCACACCGATCAAGATGTTCAAAAGAAGCTCGGAACATTACATTCATTAGGCTGTTCAAGTCCGCATTGAAAATAATATATATTTGTATTTTTTACGTGTTATAATATATGTATTTATATATTTGGATGAAGCACATCTAATCATTGAATATTGTTTTAAATATTTTATCGTATTCAATATGTATTTTTTTTAATATTAAAATATTTGGTACAACAGATTTCTTAGTTTATATTTAAAATCGAGAAGTGAAACGTTTTAATTATGTTTAGTAATTGACAATAATTAAAATTCAGAGTAAACAATTATAGGATATATTGAATTAGAGTACATTTTTTTTAGTTATTTTGTTGTATATCCGTGAATAAATTTAATACACAATTTCTTATCCAAATGAATAATTAATTTTATTAAATTAACTTTGCAATCGTGGAAACAATTTGCATAGATTTTATTTATCAAAAGATTAAAAATACTTGATTCGTCTAAAATTATCGATAAAAAAATATTCATTGATGTTACAAAATCATCCATCTCGCCTGTATATTCAGTACATAATATAATCTATATCAGAAAACAACCCTTAATAGTTTAGATCTAACTATATCAATCAGATATCTGTAATTTTTTTTTTAAATCTACTCAATTTGACATAACTTTTTTTGCATATGAGTAAAAATTGACAATTTCTTATGCTTTTATTTATTTTAATAGTTATCTTCATTTAAAAATCATACAGTAACGCTCATTGAAATTTTTTAAGTAAATTTGTAGTGTTCTCAAAGTTTTGTAACTGTCCGTTTTAGATTTTTTTCATACAATTCAAGTTATTCTGAATTTTATGAATATTTTCAAAAAATAACAAGTTTTAAAAATCCAGGTTTAATTAGGATAGAATTTACACATTTTTTACAATATTTAGAGGGAAAATACTTAAAAATACTCCTTTTTTATAACAGTTTGAATCTGGGTTGGCATTGAATTCACTATGTTCTTATTGTTTCTGCCATTATCTCTCTATCTCAAATAAATGGTTAAACAAAAAAAAGCTTTTACCGTCTTAACCAGATGGCATAGTGCAGAATCATCCTGGAGGATGCAGTTGTTTATATAAGATAGGGGTTGTTCTATGGATTCTCATTAATGATTATTTTATAAAGTTTTGCATCGACAAACACTAAATCTCTAACTCCATAATAATCCGGAGTGGTTGTCCAGACCCAGCTTTTTGAAATTTCTTAAAACCGGGTTTGGACAACCACTCCGGAAAATCGTCTTTTAAAAACGGTCTGCTCAAGCAGCCGATTTAAAACCTCAGTGGATATAAGAACAGAATTCATTGGAGGTGAAGGAACCGTAGTCAGTGTCGACACTCGAGTCACTGTAGATTTATTAACTTTTATTTTTTCTCAATTTTTGTTAATCATACACCCTCCATCTGATCACAAATTTTACTTTAAAATTAAATGTGGATTTCAATGACCGTTACTGTATATTATAATATGCCAATTTCCCGTAATTTTGATGAAGGTATTTTGCAGCTGTGTAATACGTCGTCGAGTTACGTAGCTATTCAAATATATTTAATTGCGCACGAAACTAAATAAATATTGTATCACGATGCATTCGTAATTGAGCATAATTTTTATTTTCGTTGAAAAAAATCCGAACACTGCCAGAATAATGGAGAAATGATCCATAGTTTTAATCAAGACGTAATTGATAAGAATTGCCATTTTGTATTTTGATCTCTTTTCAAATACTGTGTTCTAAATTAGACTTTACTTTATTTTAAACGGCGATCGTGACGGTGCTAGGAGGTTAAGGACGTTTTTCTGATATGGTTATGTTTTATCGATTCTATTCGAAATTGAAATCGAGAAAATATATTTTTGTATAAAATTTTTGATTAGAAGAAATATATTTTTTAATGTTGTATTACGAACGTGTTTCTTCACGTCGTACGTAATCGACGTAGGACATGAAAAAGCACGTTAAATATATATATATATATATAAATAACCTCACAAATATTTTTAGAGTTATTTGATGCTAAATTTTTATATATATGTTTTTTTTCTCCGTTCAAAACAAATATAGCATAATTAAAATTGTCGTATTGCGGTAATTATATCATAGTTTGATAACTGTGATATTAAAAATGAGTAATTATTTGATAATTGCACATCTTGTTACTTGTGTATGATTGTTTTATAGATTTATAATATGTAATAAGACTGTTATAAAAAAAAAATACTGCAACCGAATTTCCAAAATATTGCGGTTATTTTTATATGATTTGCTACTGTGCCATTTTATAATAGGCGGAGTATTTTAATTTTTAGTACATGTGTAGAGTTTTGCTCTTGATTAAAGACAGTTATAATAAATCGTCGAATAATACATAATTTTATATTGACGTTTACGTTTCGGCGGTAATATCGAACTATAGTATTTTGTCGTTTTTCTTTTTTTGAATAAAAAAAAAATAACTTTAATTTTATAGAATAATCTAGTCGTTCCGATGATGTCTGTGTTTATTGTTAGTCGCTGTTATTCCTATGCATTATCATAAATATATGCCTAGTCAATTAAAATAGATCTTGGGTGTATGCGTTGCACTACTCGAACATTATTATTAAACTGTCTTTAACCAGATTAACATATTTTTAACATTTGTAATTTAGACAATTTTGATCTTCTGATTTTTTTTTAATTGTATATTATGTAGTTTAATAAAGTATAATGGAGTATGATTGTGTTGCACTTGTAAGATGACAAAATATACGGATGTGTTTATTTAAAATAATATTCTTCACTTTTTTCTTTTCTTTTTTTTTTTTTTAATATTTGTCTTGCCTGTTGCATACTTTAATTACTGTGTATTGACTGCTGTGCAACATTGTTGTCTTTTTACATTTGCAGCACATTTTTCGTTATATTCCGTAGAGCCCGTTATTTTGCTTTTTCGATATTGACAAATTTTTACTTTTATATTATAACCACTTTTAACACAAGGTGCTAAGCGATTAGGGACAATAATGTGAGCCAGTGTGTCGAGGCACCCCAGCGCAGTGCAGGCGTGTAAAGATATAGGTTTATCGTTTTCATTTTATCTCGGCACTTGAGTGTCTTTAGGAACCTGTCGACCCCTGCCTGCGTGATTGTTGTACCAACATTTAATATTTTTTCAACTTTGGCTTACACACGCACACGTTAAAATGGTAAGTTTGACGGATACGAATCCAAATTGATTTAATTTTTCAGATCGTTAATAAATTGTGTTTTTTGAACAAATATAAAAGTAACAATTTGTATAAGAGATGCACGCATATTATTTTTTTCTTTGCCTTGTAGCACACGTTAGCGTATATACATATATCTATATATGGTGGTGGTATAATTTGTTAAAATCGTGAAATATTTGTATTATACCTGTGAAATGTGTTTGGAAAACTTTCTGTATTTTGATAAATTTGTTTAACAGATATGGATGTCGGTGAAGAGGTGGAAGAGAGCAAGTGGCAAGACCGTATAGCGTTTCGTTTCGATCAGATCGTATCGTTTGCGTCGACGGCGATGGAGGACAAGCGGCGGAGGTCGACGGAGGAGGGCGCCAGTTGTAACACGTCGCCGGACTCGGGCATCGGCCACGGCGATCCGCCGCCGCCCAGCATCACGCTCGTCAATCAGAAGCATTTGACCGACTCGCTCACGTGCATAAGTCCATCCAAATCGACGAGGATATTTAAAACGCCGACGATTAAATCGTCGCCGACGTTGGAGAGCCCGCCGATGGAGCCGCCGTCGGAGCTGGCGGCTCCGGCGCGGACGCCGAGTCCGTGCAGCCTGCCGGCGCTCAGTCCCCCGTCGTTGCCGTCGGCTCCCGGTCCCGCCGCCGCAACGCCCCAACCGCTCAAATATCAACGACAAGAGAAACTATCGAACAATTCGCAACACCATTTTAAAAAGAAGTTTTTCCATCGAGAGCAGTGGAGCGGATGGCAGAGCGATTCGCACAGGCAGAAGAAGTTTCGGCCGAAGGGGAAAGAATGGGACTGGAGCAGCGGCCAGGGAGCGACGTCGTGGGTGGGGCAATCCGAGTGGGATCATCATCCTCCCATATGACGTCATCGTTTCCACCACAAGTACGCATGGTCTTGGAACTATCGAAAGAATATGTGACACAAATAAATTCGCCGAGGTATAATAATGCAGTGTTATGCCGATTGATTGTGAAATGAAATATCGATATGTTTGTAACGTTTAATTTGTAATAGCTAATTTTTCAGCTTTTGACTGAATTATATGACGTATGCGTCATAAAGACTTATAGCTTGAAAAATTAAACACCAATTAAAATGAATAATCCGATTAATTTATTTATTCATGCCAAATGAAAGATAATGAAGGGCACCGTGAACGATGATTTACTCTTATCTTATTTTGGTTATTATTTTTTTTTGTTATGCTTTTTTAAAGGTTAGAATCTTATTTATGTTCATTCGTTCGTTTCTTTTAAATATTGTTATGTCAAAATTAATGAGAATTATGTTGATTTATTTTGTACTTGTTTTTAGTAATATTATTGTGTACTTTTTTAATGTTTATTTTGTGACTTGTATACATGTATATTTGTGACTGTCTCTTTAGATAATATGATTAATATTGTAATTTAATTTTTTGTTATCGTTCCTTTTGTGGATAGTAAATATTAGCTTGCATAAGTATGCATCGAATAGGACATATTAAAGGTATATACTGCAAAACTGTATACAATATATAGGTTATATTGTAGAATTTTGTGGTCGTCTAGGTAAGGAAATTGACTCGGAATAAAATATTACTGCCAATTTCTGCATTTGTAAATATTTTTGCATAAATTGTAAATCATCCATACATGACAACTGTGATTATTCTTAAAAAAAACATTAAATAGCAAAATTTAATTTGTTATTTATTGGATTGTTATGTACATTTTTTACTAGTATGGTGAATAAAATCTATGAATGAATCTATAATAGTACAAATGAGAAGACTTAATGACCGCCAGGTTTCATTAACATTTGTTTAAAAAAATACTATCAGGAATGCTTAGATGGATTGTATCCTTGTGTATTAGTTTTATTTTATACAAAAAATAAACTGGTATTAACATTTTAATACTTTTTCATTTTGTCATATTTTGCTTGGAGCGTTAGCGATTACGATTTATCATCGACCATAAAATTGATTAATTATATGTTCTAACTACCTCATACAATGAAGCGCCAGTAAATTATCACCCATATCACTCAAAATTCATTTTCATATTTTACAATAAACATGGGGAATTAACGTTTCAGACAAAATTCATATAAAAATCAGATAGTGTAAGTATTCAAAATAATCATTTTTTTATCAATGTGCTTCATCATTGCATTGATGTATATATTTATATATATATATATATCAATATTATCCCAAATTGACTACTTATCATTATTATAAATGATAACATTCGCTTGAAATATTGATTTTAATCTACTTAACATTTTTATATATATCGTATATTGGGAATTTGCGCTTGTAACATGTATATTTAATTATTATGCAGTGCTTAATTATTTTCGCCAATTGGAAAAAAAAACGGTTATGGATAGATTGAATTTGTAGGTAACGATAAGTATTATGCTTTTATTTGTAGAAATATTTTGGTGTTGGCCGAAGATTGTGAAAAATGAGATCTAAATGAAATGTTATTGATTGCATATTAAACGTCATGCTTAAAATGAGAATTTACGTAAGTATGCCTAATAAATACAATGAATAATAATTATTTTTCAGATGGCATACACGTGTCGTATGTATATAAAAACAATGATTTTAATAATAAAATGATCAAAGTAAGAATATTATACACGTTGGAACGAATACAACATATTTTAACGGCATTTTTGTTGGAGTAAAGTATCCCCATGTCGATCTAGCATACACTGGCGATGCGCATGACGATATGGCTACGATACTAGATGTCGTTTCTGTCAGTGAGGTTTTGTTTTGATTTTTGCACGTCGATTGATCGTCGAAGATGAAGTTCAACGAGCGTGAATTAGCTCGGATGAGCGAAGAAAAATCAGACATGGAGGGCCGAATGAGTTATAAGAGAGTCAATAGCAATCAGTATTATCAGTCAGGCATGTTACAAAATGATTCATAGTCGTTTAATAAGCGTAATCTCATATTATTATCTGTGTTCCCCATCCTACGTTATTAAAATAATTATATCCGTAAATATTTCGGTTGGATTGTGGCTTTGTATTAAAATAATTATTTTTTCATTAAAATCAGTAATCGGTCAAATATTTTATGTGGTAGATTAAAAATGTATATTTTGCTACTATTTTATTTAAAATATAAAAAATAAGGTGAGGTTTAAATACTAAATAATAAAAAAATGACAAATGGTATGTTGATCAAAGAAACTGCTGCGTTGATCTACAGTGACTCCGTATGGACAGCTCGCCCTCCCTCATGCACTCCGCTACCGGCTAGCATTTATTCAATATGCAATGCCGGAAAGAGCCGACAAGCAGTTAGCGCACTTGCTCTACACCGTGCGCCATATAACACCCTGCGATGGGATGCAACGTCCATTGTGAGGTGCACACAAGCGCCAAATGATTTAGTGTGCCAATTAGGGAACATCAAAAAAAATTAGATCAAAATCTCAATTCTTTTTCATATGTTTTTTTTATTGTAAAGGGTTCAGAGGTCCAAGATTTATTTAATCTTAACAGTTTTATGAATTAATATTTTCTTTCATATTGAAGAAATTACATTACATATGATTAAATACAATAATACAGTTGGCCATTGTTCTCGATAAATGCTGACCAGAATAACCGGTATATAGTTGGTATAGCTCCTCGTTACTTCGAATACACTAGCATACCCGACACGCCTGTTGAGGGTTATGTAGAGCTTGACCTTAGTCCAAAAGTCCAATGTAGCACTGGTTTACCTGCATGGTTGTTCTTCTTCGTACTTCCAAATTGGTTTCATTGTTATTTATAATAAGTGAGTCAAGATATGAGAATTCCTGGACGGCTTCGAAGCTGTACTCTTCGATTCTCAGAGGTTCAAGGATTCATCCTTGGCATATGTGCATATATTTGGAAATGTGCATTTTATTAGATATTAAGTTTTTTTTATGTTACTCATATCTCCATAAATTACATGTTTTATATTATTTTACGAGTTACGAATTAAATATTTGTAAATTTATTATAATTTCAGTTTTTAAAGAGCGTTGGTTTAAGTTAATAGATAATTTTCTATTTTATTTTCGCATTGCTGAAAAACAGGTCATTGGAGTTTTAATTTTAGAGAATGCAAATGTTCAAGTGGAAAATGATCCTGAATGTTCATTTGCGTTTTCTATAACGTTCAGGTATGTATTATATAACAATAAATATATAACGGCAATAAAATCGATAAATTAATCGTGTTTTATATTTTTTAGCGATGAACCGGAGAAAAAACATTTGTTTTCATGCATGTCGGAAGCGAACGTTTCAGTATGGGTATCTAAAATAGAATGTGCATCCTATGAATATTTAAGAAACCAACTTTACTTGTTACAATCGGACATATATATGAAAACTGGAAAGGTTATTGCAATAAATTTATCGATAATCAAATATTCTTGTATTATAAACGATTAACTGTTGACATTTTATTCAGGATCCCTTGTTGATGGTGCCTCGTAATGCCGGCTCAATGCATTGGGCTCCAGGTCAACCGTTACCGATTAAAGTAGTGCCAAATGAACAATCTCAACCGATATGTAATATTCCTGGATTTACGTCGCACTTGTCAAACCAATTTGCGGTTTCATCGATCCAACCAACTCCAGTTTATAGAAGTAAATCATCTGCGAATGTTTCAAGCAAACCAGCTGTAACAAATGGGAACTCACCGCTAGAACAATCTTGGCCTGGTTGTTCGGGCGTAGAAAGAAGCAAAACAACAGCATTTGTCTTTTCAGAAGATCATTTTAGTGATTTAAAACCATATCCCCACATGCTTCCAATGTACAATAGACCAGCACCCAGTCCTCCGCCTAGGAAAAAAAATTCTCCGCAACTAAAACGGAATGGTCTCCTTTTTACATCGCATATGAACGATGATTTCACATCGAGCAGCGACAATAAAGGAGAAATGTTATCCCAACCCCCCCTTCCTCCGCAACGTAGAAATTCCCCGAAATTTGGATTAGTAAATAAGGAAACAAATAGCAACGAATTCGGCAAAACTGCAAACAGCGAGCCAATTAATAATTCGTCCGAGGACGACTTAATTAAATTTTAATTCGATAAATTCAATTGAAACATATCTATAAATATTTTCCTTTGGATATGTGGTGAATGTCTGAAATTGAGACGAAGGGTATTCATCCTGATGATACTCTAAACCCTTTCGATGGCGGAAATCACAGAAAGGCGAATAGGGTAATTGAATGTACCCGTTTTTATCTATTATAAATTTGATTGTAAATTATTATGATCAACGATTTTGGGTTAAGGATCTTATTGACACGATGTATTGCATCTACTAGGGAAATGCAATACGTCATATGTTATGTCAAATAGTTGTTAAAAATTGTATATGTCCATTATATTCGACATGTTGATATTAATCCCTAGTCCAGAGAGGTGTTTTTGTATATTAAATAAGTACCCAGTTCTAGTCATCCTAATGGGACGCAATGTTAAAAATGAATAAATGACAATTATTATTTTTTTATATTGGGTCGATGCAAAAGTTTTTACGCTTTTGTATAGAAACTTGTTATATTAATTAAAGTATTATTATTTCAATAAATAATATAATTTCCTTTGGTTATTACGAACCTATCCCAACTTTTCATATACATAATACCTATTTAATAGACACGTATATATGAATATACAAAAATATATTTTTTCCTCAATGCTTGGGGCTGCTACGACTACGCCCCTAATTAAAATAAATATTTTACTGCTTTGCTGCCGAGATGTTGGTAAAAAAAATATATATATATCGTATTTCGGTTACCAGAGGTTCAGAGGTTCAAGATTTATCTAATCTTGCTCTCGATAAAGATTGGGGGCAGTGAATGAGACAATATAATTTGATTTTTTTGCTAAATTTGCATTATTTTCATCATCATTGGCGTAATAGCACTATTGTAGACTGACCACATCCAACACCCTCCTCCATTTTATACAGTCTGCCTCTACGTCGCTCCATCTTCCGGTAAGTTTCAATGATGCAGTGTCCCTGTTACCTGATTAGCAGTCTTCCTTTCCTTCGGCGACAGGTAGGCTTGTTAACAATGAGCCTTTTCGGCAGCTGACTGTCCTGCGTCCTTGGCACGTGACTGGTCTACCGGAGTCTGGCCATTCTGACGACAGCTGTGACCGGTATATCCTTGTATAATCGGTACAGCTCCTCGTTACTTCGGATACGCCATTTCCTGTCATCGAATACGGCTCCAAATATTTGTCCCGGAATTCTCCTCTCCCGGATCATGCTGTTTTGTCAGAGCCCAACATTCAGAACCGTATGTTCGAATGGGCCTGATCAGGGTCGTGTAGAACTTGACTTTGGTCTTCTTCCTTTGCACAAAAAAAGATCTATACCCTATTCTATATTTGTTTTTTTACTGACTTAATCCACTGGTAGTCAGAAGAAAGAATATAGTGGATGCGTTATAACATTCTAAATCAATTCAGGAGGAATTCCTAAAATATCACAAAACCATTTGGAGCAAATTCATCGCGTGATTGGTGGATTTCTATCAGTTTCTATTATGAATATTAATCTGTGTCCGTCAGGTTTTAAAGCATGTCTGCCTCGTGATTTATTATTCAATCAAAAAACCTCAGATCAGTATTAATTGAATTTAGGTTACGGTAGAATTTTCTCTGTTTTTGCATTATTAAGGAATTTCTTCTACTTTCTGGTCAAGCTAGAAATAAAAAGAAAGTAAGAAGGAAGCATCTTTTATACAATTTGTTGTTGAACATGACGTTATTCGTTAAGACATTTAAACATCAAGGATTTTAATTAATAATAATTATACGTAATAAAAAGCTTGGCGAGAACCGAGTTTCGACACCTTTTTTTCATGCAGTTCCGGCACATTTATTTAAAAAAAAGTCCTGACTTATAAAAACGTTTAAAATGTTGTATCTACCTACTAAATCATTATTGCAGTGACTGACATTAATAATATATTCAATTAAATTTGATTACAATAAATAAAAAAAACCAACTAAAACTGCATTATATTTGATTCTATGTGCGATTCTTTTTCTTCTTTTATTAGAATTCTTTCATTATTAGTCATAAAATACATTTGATTCTTATTTTTTATACGGTAGATATGCTCCACCAAAAACCATGTAAAAACTGTGCTATTTTAAATCCTAAATTTAAAAAACTGTGCTATTTTAAAAAAGTTTGACATTGTGGTATAGTAAAACCATGTAAAAAAAGTAATAATTAAAAGCAAAATAATTAATTGTACAAAATATTAAAAAAAAATATAAGTACTTACTGTCTGGTGTTTTAGAATCTATTTGAGCTTATTGTTCGTTATTACTGTCCTATGCTCTTTTATACTCGGGATGAAATTTAATGAAAATAACCTTTTACATCATAGATTTTTTTTCTTTTGTAAAAAAAAAACTTTTGTAAAAAGAGCTTAACTACGGTTCTACTTAATTTCGTTTAGAAATTAACATTTTAAATGCATTTTTGACTCTTTTGTAATGTTTCATTTATCGAGATACAGCAGGATTGCTTTTCAGCATCGATATATAAATATTTTGTTTCTGCACATAAATATTTTATGTAAAATCACAGTTCTTTTCAATGGAATATTTGAAAACCGTGCAAAAAAAATTGAATTTACTGCAATTATCTAATTGTGATGGACTTTTACGGGTTTTCCACTCGGCATGTGATGTGTGCACTTTTGAGAGTTCTTGTCATGTATTCTGTGATTGCAAGTTTTATGATGACCGTAATATTTACTATTTAATATTTTACTTAGATTTCGTA
>JAGXCT010037134.1:5820-79750 GCA_022495035.1 Philopotamus ludificatus | reverse complement strand
CTACTCTGAGGGAATTCGAGGCGTCATAAGGCGCCCATATAATGAACCCTGATTTGAGCAAGCTCCGAATTATGTTTATTACTTGAAATGCTTGGGGTCTCTGAGAGACCCTCTTCGGACGTCGTGATTGTTTTCGAGCCGTCGTGACGGATGGGTTGATTTGTTGTTACAAGTAAACTAGAGAGATTTACTTGTTTTAAAAATTAGTTTAATGTAAAACTAGTTTCTTTTAAAAATCAGTCCACAAACACAGCTAACGATAATTTTGCAACCAATCAAAACAAAGCTAAAAAAATATATAAAATATAAATATGAAACATATGACAAAAGGGACTTTTATAACACCATTTACATGTACACGAATAAAGTAATATTTTAATATTAATATCATATGTGTAGCCAATATTAACTAATGAGTGCATTAATTATTTTAGACAAATCAACTTGGTAATATAGAATGGAAACTGGTTTTGCATCACCGGTCATAAATATACGAATGCACTTGTCACCTTTCAAGGTGGACATTTTAAAATCATTCAAATATGTTATGGCTATCTTAACGTAAAAATCTCGCGATCGCAGACCCCGATCAATGATTTATCCACCGCCCTTTAACCCTCACCTTACAGCATACCGGATGGCACAATAGCGGATAACCAAAAACGAATCTACGACCAATCAAGTCTTAAATTATATTTTTTTTGGACAACCAACCTTAAATTAGGCGTCTAATGTGGGTATGCTTGGACGAATGAGATACACAAAAGCTTTATTTATCCGATAGATAATAACATTATTTTAATCGGCTTAGCCTAGCCGGGGATTACGTCGTCGCAGATCTCATCTCCTACCGTTTACAAATACTGACCATTCTCCCCTCCAATCTGCTCCGGGACATCTCTACATATTAAACCATACAAACAGTGTTTTGGCTTGTAGGTAAACATGTATATTATTTCGATGATTTAAGGTAACTGCGATCGAGCTAAATTAATAGTCGGATAGGTATCCGACTAAAACTATGAATTCAGGAAATTCTTTAAAACACTGTCAATAAAATTCAACTTAAATAATATTAATAATTAACCAGTGTCGTGGTTTGACACTGGAGAGGGGGATATTAGTGTGAGATACACATCCCCCCTGCATCTTTAAAATATTTATCGAATCTTTGTTGGATGGCAGGCGCTTTGGTATCTTTCTTTTATGCCATCCATCCATCGTAGTCAAAGAAATAAATATTCAAAACCCAAAGGCAGTGGTTGCGCGCAATATTCCGAAACGTAATTGAATGAAACTTTATTTATTAATGTATTCCAGATGCAAAAATCAATACTCACCTTTTTTGTCTAAACTTGCCCCTACATTACATTTCCATTATTTACATTCAAAAACACATAAATATTTAGACAAAATATATTTATTCACACCGTTGGCTATATTTACACCCATATACGTATATGAATAATGGTTTAGAGGTATTATTGCGTTTAAAAAAGAAAAGAAATTAATGTGATCATTTACCCTTTGATTGCTGAGTTTATATTGTTTACACATAGTCCTAGGAGTAAGATAATTTTTGGGCTATATAAAAAAAAGGTTTTTTTATTGTAATGTTATTTTTTATGAGCTAAATAATATCCATCTTAACATATTATTTTATTAAAAAAAAAATGAAAATTTAATATATGTAATTATACTTGTTCGAAAATCCTTAAATTTTGGTTCCTTCCCTATATTCACTTGATAAAGATTACATGCATTTAGTGTGGTCATGTCTATTAGGCGGATTTTTTTCCTTTCCCTTGCACCTTGAGCGATTAAGTAATAATATTTTATTCGAAATTTAAATGTGAAGATTTAATGTACGTCAATACTCCATCGAGGACACCATAGTGCTGGCATACATGTACGTTCATACTCATCAAAGGGTCAATTGATAAATTATCGTGGTCGTGAAGACTATTTAAAAATGACGAAGACTCATGTCTCTTTAAAATAAAAATAAATATTTTTGAAACAAAACATTATTTATTACATAATTTGCATTACTATTCTCAATTTAATTATAGTTTATTGACTGAACCATAAAAATAATCAAGATATATTAGTGAGATGCAAGCTGTAAAAATAAATCTTAATAAAAATATCACTAGTTTAAATATAATGGCTGATGTGTAATAAATATAATGTAAACATTAAGAGATAAACCCGAACACCAAATCACTTATGTCAAAACGTTAAATAAAGGTCACGAGTACCTACAGTTATTAATAACAATTTTTATCATTTGAAACGAATTACATTGATCGCCTTGGTGTCTGGATTAAATGTCCTTCCGCCATATTTATATATAAGCGCACTTCGCTAAAAGGGATCATTCAGTTCCAGGAGTCTGAACCAATCGCATTCAAAATGGTAAATATATTCTCACGATACATCTTTATAATTAAGCGTAAAATAATCATTGATAATTATTATAGTTCTGGGTATTGTTATTGTG
Source organism: Philopotamus ludificatus (assembly GCA_022495035.1). NCBI lineage: Eukaryota > Metazoa > Arthropoda > Insecta > Trichoptera > Philopotamidae > Philopotamus > Philopotamus ludificatus. Next base: position 77,247 of record JAGXCT010037134.1, on the reverse strand, counting down.
TTCAATCGGCGCCATATTGGCTTCTCCAATAGATAGTACTCCCAAACATCACAACTCATCTCATACTGGCCCAGTAATTAGTACTGCAAAACATCACGTCTCACAAACTAGACCAGTGATTTTATATTACTATAACAATAATGATGGCAGTGGAGAATATAATTATGGGTATACATATTTGTACAATTATGGTTATAATAATAATGTATACTAATTCAACAAAACTATATAATTTTAGATTCGGAACTAGTGATGGCATTGCTAAAGAAGAGGTGGGCACCATTATACCTGGGGAAATTTTTAATCCTCTTGTTATTGGATCGTATAGTTACACCGATCCTGATGGAAGATTTCACGAAGTTTCATATAGGGCAGATAAAGATGGATTTAGACCAACAATAGACTTCAAAGCTGTATAGTGTATGTATATTATTATAACTATTTATATAAAAAATAATTAGAATGTTATCAAAATTATGGATTATTTTTAGATCGATCAAGCAATATGCGGAAACAAAATTAGATCTGGTTTTACATCACTGTTCATAGTTTGTAAATTAAATATCACATATGTATGTACATACTTCTTTTTCATTCTCTTATATGTAATAAAGATATTCTAAAACATTCCTTTTTTATTCTTTTTTTTAGATTAATTAAATAAATATAAGGTAATCCGGAAAACAATGACAATTTTTTTACCGTGAAAAAATAATATTTTAAGAAGTAGCAATAAAAATATTTTTTTCCTTTGTGATTCTTGCTGTGTGTAGTCTTTCGTCGCAATGTTGAGGTATACGTGTTTTGTTATTTACCAAAATTGATTAACTCCTCGAAGCCTTTCAGTGAGCAGTATCGCCTTCAATTTATTTGTGCATATTTTCTAATTGTGCATACTTCGACTCTAACTGTGTGTTTAGGTTGAAATAATTTATAACGAATTACGCCTAAAATATCCCACCAAACACAAAGAATTTTTTTTGAGGTTAATGTTGGTCGAGGGGTTAATACTGGTACTTAATTCGAATAAAGCCATTGATTTAGTGTACAGCACCCACCGTTCATCACCAGTAACAATCTTTTTCAGAAACGGATTGGTTTAAAGACAAAAGCAAATATCAGATGGTTATCTTTTATTTCAGCGCTGTTAGCGAAAGATTGAGCGATACCCAAATTTTTAATCTATTTTTCTTTTCGAACCTTTTTAAATGGTCTTGTACTGTTAATCAGAGACAGCCGAGATCTTGTGATAATTCCTTTATGATTTTTTCAGGCTCCGATTAGACCAACGAATTTAATTCGGTTTCGTTAAGTTATCGAGGTCTTCCTGATCTTAGTTTATCGTTTAATTCTCTATGATCACTTTTAAATAGTTTAACCATCTATGGCATTTTTTTAAGTTTTAAGACATCTTGATTAATTTTCCAGATGGAATCAGCAACTTATTTTGGATTTAACCTTTATCGAATAAAAACAATCATAAAAATTCGCATATGGATCTACCTATATAAGGATAAAAAAAAATAGAAAAAATGTAGACTACAAAAGAGCTTCAAAACTATATTAACCTAGCTGTGTCGATGGGGATATTTAGGACCACATTTTTTTATTTTTCTCATCCTTTAAAAAAAACTAAAGAATAATTATTGACCTTTGGAAATTGCGAAAAAAAATTAAAAACAACAATATTCGATTCTGTTGCTACAGGCGCGATGTTTTTCTCGCTCGCACTCAGTACGATGTGCCAAGTGGGAGTGAAACGTACTAGTGACATGTACCGCGAGAACTCGCCAATCTGTAGTCGGCGGTGCGTCCTCAGTTTGTGGCGGGACATCACTGAGTGTGCGTATCATTTACAAGTCATATTGATAAGTTAAAAAATCGAAGATCAAACATTTTTTTTTTATCAATAGATGTTATAACCATTCATTGGAAATAATTCATAGATTTGACTAATAGTGGACAGAGTGGAAAGGGTTAATAAACTAATTACATGACGGCAGTCGGTGATAAACTGATGTAAATACGCCACAACAACAACATTATTGTTATTATTTTTTGGTTTACCTCAAATTTATATAAATTAAAAGAATGAACGTAGCAATTTTTTATAGTCAATAAAACAAAGTCTAAATTAAATGTAGCTTTTTTAATTATTTATAAAAATTAACGAGACGCTGTAGCATTATTTTTAAATACGAGAAGTAAGGTATATTTTTATTACTCTTTTTTTCTATATCTACCAAGGTATTGTAAAAAAATTGTTATATTAAATAACTTATGAAGGGTCATTGTAACGAATGCATGAATTATTGAATTTGTTTCGTGATATTTATTGACATAAATATCACTTCCTTATGATACGTTAACTCATTCTTCATTCAACAGAGTACCAAAGTTTCTCAATCTTTCATACTATTTAGCATTTTAAAAAAACACTCTTGGAATTCTTGTATTTCAACTTAAAGGAATTAAGCTTGTAGCCATCTCACTAATAAAATTATTATGTGACCCAATAATTATTCCATATAAAGTTATACCCAATGTTCTAATCAACATAACTTTAAATAATAATATAAATGAATTACATTAATAATAATAATAAATGAATTACATTAATTTTATTATTCTGTTATTTTTCAGAACTCTATAAATAAATACAACCATGGCAATCTTTTAATTTTATTTAAGTGGCCTTCTAATCCTGCGGCGAGTCTTTGCCACCTAGATGACACTAAGCGATCTCTAGCAGATACATGTCCGTCTCAACCCTGATGTCAGGACCGTGACGGTCGTCCTCCAGGTTATCTTAGCTCATCATATACGTCAGGTCGCCAGCCATAAGCCCGGGAGTCGATCTGACAACGCGCCGATTGTAACAATAATAATCAGACGAGGCTAAGACTAATTTTTATATAATTCGTGGTTTAATCGGGTGCTATGGGCACCTCCTGTAGAACATACGTCACCGAATTGGCCTAGATAGCGGCCTGGCTCCTCATAGCTTCGAAGAATCTACGAAACCATGATTTTTCCAACGGCCATCGCCACCACGTTCTATACTGACTAAATTTTAGTTTATATTTTGGGATAATTAATATGAAATTATAAATTATTATTGATTATTAAAAATGAAATTACCATTATTAGACAATTTTATATAGTCAATTATAATGATTCTTTGAGAAACTCAATGGTCATCGGATGTATTATAAAAAATATTTTTTAAAAATTTTAGAATGCATCAACATATACTTATATAAATTTAAAATGTCGTAATATGAAAACCGGTTTTTAAATTTCATATAAAAAATATTTTTTTGAATATTTCTATAACAGTCTTTGAAAGAAAGTCTCATCTGCAGGACATCGATCGATATAATGTTAAGAGTAAGTTCATATAAATGTATATATTAATATAAAACCATGGTATATGATACATATATTATTTTCAGATATTATTCCTGTTCTTCCTTTTTGGCCTGGCTGTATCTGCTCCAGTTAACAATAAGGATGTTGTTGTTTTGAAATACGTAAATAACAATAATGGCCTGGGCAATTATTATTTTGAGTAAGTTTGTATACATATATTTGTTTACTCACTTATAAACACAATACTATATATACAGATATGATCTTTCTGATGGTTCTAAGAGGAAGGAAGAGGGTGTATTGAAAAACGATGATCCTAAACATAGCTTTGTAGCAGTTAATGGCGCATATAGTTACATAGGACCCGATGATAACAACTATTCCATCACATACGTAGCAGATAAGAATGGTTTTCAACCAATTATAAGTCATATTCCAAACCATGTATCGTCGCAATCACATCATTCTTAAATTATCCTATAATACTCAGACATTACTAAAATTAAATCAATCTAAAAAAAAATTAAAAAATTAAAATAGGTATTGGTTAACTATTTTTTTAAGTCTTTTAATGATAAACAGATATGTAAACATTTACTTTATTTCAGTAATAATGAGTACATGTATATCAAATCAAAATGAAGTAATAAATACATTTATGTTTCATTTATTATTTAATTGAGTTTTATTTAAATATATTAAAAACATATGTTTTCATCATATGAAATATGAATTACATCAAAAAGATTAACAAAATTAGGCATCCTAGAAAAATATAGATTAGAATCGATAAACAAAAAAGGGGTTAGTATTTCAATGAATCGAATTGTAAACTTATAAAGCACCTACCACATTCTCCAGACCTTGCTTTTTTGTTATATTTTTTTCAGAAACTATTTTATTTTAAATGGTCAAATAATTAATGCAATAGAGTGACAAAAACGGATTCTTAATTCATTTTTTACTACATGGTTTAAGGAGTTTTATTCTAATGGTATTAATAAGTTAATATAAAGTTATAAGAACTGATGTAGATTATCTAATTAATTAAATCAAAAAAGAAGCTTAAAAAGATGCTTTTCTTCGTAAAAATATTGGCTTATAAATAATATGTAATATATAAATAATAAATAAATTAATAATATATAAATAATAAATAATATAATATAAATAATGACCATTCTGAATACTTTTGAGTGACGCTGGTCAACAGAGGGTGGGATGAAAGTTGATGACCTTCATTTCACAAAAAAACAATTGTCAAAAAATATAAGCTGGGAAGCGGGCAGCAGCGCTCTTCAGTATAAAAATAAACACTGCGGTGCAGAAGGCAACGGGAAACCACTGTACTATATATTCCCATGAAAACCATGTCCATGGTCCGCCATAAGGGGAATCATGCACATGGTCACGATCCTCAAAAATGAGGAAAAATGGATTAATATCTTATATATAAAAAAAAAAATATAATAATATGTAATCGCTTCACGACTCAATAAAAAAAAATATTCACATTCGTGAAAAATATTTACATCTAAATGTCTTTAACATTATGCTTTGTTATATAAACAAATTTATAAAAATATAAATAGTTATCTTGAATATATGCAATGGAAACATAATTATAATTTTAATATCTTCCGCTGAATAAATTCATATTTTATTTAGATACAGTAAGTAATTGGAATGGAGCAAAAAGTCTTAGCCACGAGCCGCGATGTTTTTTCTCGCTCGCATCCGGTACGATGTGAAACCGTGCGTTTGACAAGCGTGGTCCAAAATATCGATCAAATTATGAAGCTTATCATGAATAACTATATATGTTCTAAGATTAATTCATTTATAAAAAAAACTAAGATATTAATGAAGAATTCATCAATATCCTCACATAAAATGCTTGGGGTCTGTAATAGACCCCCTTCGGACAACTTAATTGTTATCGAACCGCCGTGATGGATCAGTTAATAAATATGTTTACTTTATTTAACATTCTGGATCTTTTTCCATAATTTGTTTCCTTCAACCATTTTAACTAAGCACAATAGAATTGTACATTTATTGTCCGGCCATGTTTAGGAATTTTAAAATGAATTTGCTATCCCACCATACAGAAACTTTTTTACCATTAGATTCAGTTTCTTCAGCTTTTTTCATTTTTTCAATAATAAGAAAACGTCGTCTATTGATGTATTTTTCATCTTTAGGAATAGGGTGAAATCGCAGGCTGTTATATCTGGTGAATACGGATGAGACTGAGACATTAAACGGTTTTGGGCAAAAATTCCTTTTACATTTTCTACTATTTTACCTTTAGCTTATTAAAATATGTGAAGTACAAATCTGATAATAAAGAAAATATTTAAAATAGATCTAAACACATTTAAGAAAAAAGTATTGTACATAGTGTATGGTGGAAATTTTAACAATTATGCTTTTTATCATAATTTTTTATAATCACAAATATATTTTCATAATTAAAATAATACACCCCTGGAAAAATAGGTATATGTATGTGTGTATGTATATATTGTATATATGTGCATATGTATATCAGGTCTCTAACGCATTTGTCACCATGGAACCAGTATGCACTGAGAAGGAAAACCCTAAACAATAGACCAATAAATGATATCGATACTTTCGCTCGTCTTCCTTCTTTCTAGGGGACCTCTCTTTGAGAAGGTATTTCTTAGAAGGTTTGCTATTGCGCTACAGTGTTAATAATTACTCGCGACTTGTCAATTATGACTCGTTTAAGGAGATAAAGGAGATAAGCAAAGCCTCTCTTACTTGCCTGGACACAGTCGGGAAGGTAAAATTCGCTACCAACAGTACAACGATACAACGATAAAGATAATAAAGAATTCATAGTCACAGTAATTTTAAATAGTAACACGTTTACTATTATTTAATTTAAACTTTGTTAAAATAAATGAAATATTGTTATAGCTCTCTATTATAAAGAAAAAGTATTTTATCCTATCAGCCTTCGTACAAACAATACATATTTAATAAAATAATTCAATAAAACACAGAGATGTCTCTAGTTATTAATATTAAATAAACCAATTATATCACGGATATTTTAATAAATACAAAAATATTAAAATTAAAAACAAATATGTATATTTCAACTACATCTATATAATTAGAGAATAAACTTTAGAGAATAATTATATAAATAGCGATATTATTTTCTATTTTTTATTAAATATGATTAAATATATAGAATATTGTAATTTTACATTGTACATACAAATGGTAAAATTCTATAATTAATTAAATAAATAATTAGATTATAAAATATAAATTTTCAAAAAAGAATTTGTAATATTATTCATGTTAAAGAAATGTATTTTAAGGAAGATGAAACCTTAAAACACATAATATTACAAACTGGATTTTTTATCCTGATTTATTGCAAAACGTCGACTTAATTTGGCATAGCTATCGAATAACCATAGATATTATAAAATATTCAAAATTCTCCACTAAAACTAGCTACATTATACCTTAATCTTTGAATTTATATACTAATCTCTCCCAAATATATGCAATAAATAAAATTGCGACACGCATTATCTTACTATACACGAATTTAGCCAATAATTAATTGTAAAAAATCTATCGTACATACGTGGGGCCAATGACGCAATGGACAAAAAAATTCTTGTGCCTCTCATTGCAAAAAAAAACAATTATTATAAAGTTGGTCAATTTTCATCGAAATATCATAATTAGAAATGTCAATTTAATTATTCTGAATTCCATACAATATTTCTATAATTGATAATAATGCTCAATAAGATGTTTCGACACCGCAATTTAATTTTCATTATTAATTTTCGCATTAGCATGGCTTGGTCTTCATTATGGTATTATAAGCGTTTGACAGAATTATTATACGGACACAGTCCAATGTTATATTATATTAATATTTAATTATTCATGGACCGGTCGTAATTGAATCAGCGAACATCTTCACGGTTTATTAATTATTGCTCTAAAAACATATAGTATTTATTTTTAATATCTTTAGAGCCGAATAAACAATGCAATAAACATTAAAATTATCTTGTTGCCAATCTATGTGATGTAAAACTGGTGAGTTCTAAGAATAACCCGTTCGCAGCCGGCATAAATCATTTTAAAGTGTTTGTCGCCCGTTTTCAATTCGGTGTTGTACTGGACTAAAGCATTAAAAGATTAATGTCTATCATTATATAATGATTTTTTTTTAAAAGTGTTGTGTTTATTAAAAAAAATAATGAGCGATATCCATTTTATTATAAATTATTTTTTATCGATATTTGCTTTCTTGGTCTTGTTTCGACACTCTCATGTCTGAGGATCGTGACTATTCTTGTTCCGAATCTTATTGATTTGGGCCCTCCAGGATCCACAGTTACAACGGAGGAACCTTTGGCGGTCATCACTAGGTCACTCCAGCGGATGGGCGCCTTGTCATTTTCCCTGCATCCTCATACGTTAACAAACGCGATGATCTCCTCCATGGTATTGTTTCTTCTTAGTAGGGAGTTGGTCATCTTTATAGTTCCTCATTTCTATTCAGAACAGACACGTTTGTGCGTTTAGCGATCCATGGTATTCTCTTTTGTGAAAAAAAAGCTTTATAATAATACATATTATAATAGTTCATAAAACACATTAAAAATATAATATATGAACATGTTTTAATAATAAAAATAATATATAGTTCTTTTTCTTTTTTTTCTATAGCTCTTTTTTAAAATAATATATTTCAAGGGCTTTCTAAATTGAATTGTTACATTTTTTTGTTATATTGGTACATTTGATGTATCTTGATATTAGTAATCATATCGGGTGCTTACTTTACTGTTTACTATTAAAAATATTTAGTGTTTTTATCAGTGAATAAAATGGAAAATAACCAAAGAATTTTTGGCTAAAAAATACACCTATCTCTGTTGTAAAGATATTCTGTCGGAATTTTTTATTTTTTAAGATAAGTATAAAAAATATTATTAATATAGACTTTTTTAAACAAATATAAAAAGTTTGTTTCATGTAGATTTATAATAAAAAAAATATTTAAGAAAAATAAAAAAACTTGTGTTCCCTAATAGGCTAGATTAGAATGATAAAATCCGTTTTTTCGTGTAATAAGAGAATCAGGTGTACGAGCTTTGATAAAAAAAATTAAGGATTCTTTGTTTATTCCTCAATATTAATTATGTTCTTTTCAAGTTGTCTTCATCAGACACATCAAACATTTGTAGCAGCATTTTTTCTCAACCCTCGAAGCATTTCTAGAGCCCAAAATGTACATTTTCCCAGTTTTTCATTGTGTAAAAATAAATAATATATTTTTATTAAATTTAAAAATAGTATTAAGTATTTTTTTCTGTAGTCATGGATGAATTACTTCAAAACACTAAAGAAATGCACACTATTTAGTTTGTGTTTTTTTTTTGTTAGAGAAATATACTATTTATCATGGGCATCATTTAGTAAAGAAAATACTAAGACGATTAGAAACTAGGAAAACAGAGGCCACTCGATATATGACCCAGAGACAGTTTAATTCACAGAGCGTAGTAAAAACTTACTTCTTGAACGTTTCTATGTTAAATAAAATTAAAATGACATTTTTATCTTTTCCACTTTACGGATTTTTGGTCGCATCTAGATTTAAAAAAAAAATGATTTTCATTGGTAAAATTAATAAGAAACATCTATAGGGTTTGATCTGATATCTTATTCAATGAAAGACATTATTTTATAAATAAATGTAAAAGAACGAGGTTCAATATTTTACTACAAATCCTTTTGGGCCAAACAACTTACGGCACACAGTGGAAATGATTAAAATATACTCATGATTTTTATACCATTGTTATTTAAGTTTGATACTAAATTTTTGATTTTAGCGTTATAAACTAACTGAAAGGCAAAATGTTTTTTTTATTCTTTTTAAAAAAAAACGACGAAAGAATTATATTAATATATAAGAATATAATTTAATTTATTACAAAACATTTCTCGTTTTACTTTACACTACGCATATTCTATTATTATACAATAATATTAATTTATTCAAAAAAATTACAGTCACTGGTGAATTATCAAATTAATATAATAGTAATAAATTGGATGTAATCTTCCAGAGAAATCTATTTATCCTGAAAATTCTTCAGCGATTTTACTGCAAGTGTCTAAAAGAGTTATTCAACCCGTGTGTATATATATGGGACATCCTATATATGAGTGAGCGACCTTTTGTATTTTTTTTGGCATGCCAATTATTTATTGTAAAACAATAAAAATAAAATAAAAAATTGTTTTATTAAATATTCTCGAAAGCAAAAATCCATCAAGAGTTTTTATGAAAAATACATTGAAAATCAGTGCTTATTAAAATAATAATTATTATGACACATATGTATTCTAATTAAATTAAATTAAGTTTTGTAAGCTATGCGAATGTATTTAAAACTATTTTTTCGATATTTTATAGTAGGGAAATTAAATTATTATTTAATAAAAATATATTTTATTTTGTTTCGAATGAAAGTCATATATTGTCGCCTCTAGACACTCAATACATATATACTCTTCCACAGTGTGTATCTAGTCACGTAGTCACACCCATTGACAATCAAATTATGTATATTATTGCGAATCTGTAAAATGGTTTTAAATTCATGAACTTGACCATATACTGAATTTGCATATTTATTGTATAAAAATACGTCACATATGAATAAATTCAGCGCATTAAATGCGATATATACGGTGGTGGAAAAAAAAACCAGTTGTGGGTGGATTTTTCGCTAAATATATATAGAGTCCCGAATTTTAGCATTGAGCCATTTAGCGTGTGACGAAGGACACAGGACGTTGCAACAATCAAGGATGAAGTTCGTAAGTGTACATCGAACGCAGCAATAAATATCATAATATAATTTATAAAATTGTTTAATATATCTTAAAATGTAATATATCATTATTCCAAATAACGATTGCGTTACTTCTGAGTTTGTACTTAATTCTCTGATTCTTATTCAATTGCTATCATTAACATTGCGTTGACATCGTTTAACATGAAAATTATACACTTTTTCGTTTCAGATAATAGTTTTCTCGATGCTAGCGACCTTCGCTTTCGCCAATCCAGTAACTGTACCTGAAGCACGTCCAACTATAGTTCATTACGAATACAACAATAATGGATTAGGAGCATACAACTTCTCGTAAGTACAAATCACAATAGTTTGTTTCGCTCATTTCCATATAATATATCAATCAAACATTACACAACGCCTGCGATATTCATTAAAACGTATGTAACCAATTGTCTGCTATTTTTTTTATTATTGCAGATTTGAAACCTCAGACGGGGCTAAGAGAGAGGAGAGCGCCGTTTACGCAAATCCTAACGATCCAGAACATTCTTCGCTGGTGGTACATGGCTCGTACAGCTACCTAGGTACAGATGGCGTGCTCTATAAGGTGCAATACGTGGCCGATGAGAATGGATATCGTGTAATAGAAGACGACCAAAAACCGCAACAAAGAAAGTATTGAGAATAGAGCGTGGTGACATAGTGTCGGCGATGTTTGGAGTGAGACAGTCGTGACATTTCCTACGAAAATTTATTGCAATGTAAGATAAATTTGATTTATATACAACTAGTATACGTACACTTTCTCTAATAGAATAGATTATATTATTATTTTTATTTTAATAAAATAACTGACACTGATTATTTATCAGTATCATGATATAATATATTTTTTTTATCTAATTCCTGATTAATCCCATACGTATTCCTGATTAAACTCATCAGTCAGAATAAGTTATTTATTTTATTTTTATATCTGACGATTGTTGAGTGGCATTACAAAATATGCTTAAGCGTCACTCACTCACATAAGACGTTATTTTTGAAAGTGGTATAATTCTATTTATTTAAATAGGTGGCATTTTTAAAGTTTTGCTTTTGCATAAGCATGAAAATATTAACACACTAATTTAGTTGTGTTTAATTAATTAAAGTTAATGCAAAAATAAATATATTATACCACTTTCAATAATAACAAATTGTGAAAAATAGAACTAATTACAATTTATCCAAATGTATTTTTATAAATAAAGACTAATAAATAATCAAGTACGGAAAGTACTAGAACAAACTTATTACTCATTTACACTCTGCATGGTGAAGTTATTATGGTGAATCGGAGGTATGTAAGGAAATAAACTCAACATATTTCTATATTTCTTTCTTGTTATAGGTCTTTAAATTATTTATAGTGGTGACATAATGATAGTTATCTAAATAAATCAAGAGCTTTAAAACCTGCGTTTTAGTTGGGACAATATATTTACGTTTCCTTTGATATAAAATAAAATTAATGCGATAAAACTCGTCTAATTATGATTGATATAAATGAATTTATTAACTTTCTACAACTTTATACAGTTCAACTACTTTTGATAAATTCATAAGGATGTTTTACACCATTGACAGTAAGATTTTAAATGTTAAAAGGTGTATATCTAACCGAAAATTGAGTTATACCACTGAAATATTGACTTATATAAAGATGTGATGGATTGTTAAACCTACATTCACTTCCTGACTAGTATCAATCGGATATCCATATTGGTTAGACATCAAGTCGAATTCGGTCACAAAACTATAATATATTATTGTTAAGCTTTATTATAAATAATTAATAAAATATTAAAGAAGATTTAACCTATTCAAAAATTCCGCCTTTAGAATACCCTTAAAAAATTTTCATGACAATTATCAATCGTCAAATAATAAAATAAAATTGAAAAAACATACAAAAATGTATTTTTTATAAATAATAGTAAAAAAATACCTCTAACTAGTTAAACAGTCATTTATAATTTACCAAAATGTTACCCATCAGAACTCAATAAAGGTTAACTATGGCAATCATAATAATAGGATAGTTATCACCTACAAGGCCTATTTCATGCAAAATAGTTATTAAAAATGCACCAGAACACACTTTTATAATAATTTAGAGGTCAGCATCTTGTTTAACTCAATCGGTTTTATACAGCGGTAACTAAACTGCGACTCGCGGGCCGGATCCGGCCCTCTAAAGATTTTATATACGAAATATTAATTTTATAAAATTTATAAATATAGTTGTGAATTCACCACAACGGGTTTTATATTATTTTATTGTGAATAGGTATAAGACTTTTAGATATTTCATTGTCCAATCAAAAGTTTTCTTGACATTATTGAAGCTGAGTATGGAGATCTGTTGTACCATAATGAGGTGCGGTGGTTGAGTAGTGAAATGGTGAAAGATTTTTTGAACATTGGATGGAATCCCAAACGGATGTGACCTCTCACCTTCTTAACTAATATTCCATGTTGTACTAATTTATCTAAAACCGATCAACATTTTACGATAAATTAAAGGAATTCTATTATTCTAAACTAAAAATATTATCAGTTTTTGGTATAACATATTTGTCGTCAACTAAAGGACATTGAACTCTTTTTCGCGAGGTTAAATTACGTATTTACGAAATATGTAACCTAGATAATCTCTCGTTTTGTGAAAAACGATGATAGAATAAAACATTATATGATAGATTATTGTGCAAGGCGTTCTATAAGAGGGAGCGCTATAGGAGGGTCGTTTGTTTTATTTTATTAGAATCAGTGCTTTGATAAAAACTAGTTTGTTTTCTCAATAAAATTAAACTGTTCTAATTTATTTAAAAATGTTCAGGTATGGTCGAAGTCAGGCTCGATTTCGAGAAAATAGTTTCCCATCTAATGTTTTATATTAGCCTTTTAAATAGTACTTCTTCTACTTCCTGTTATCATCTGCCCTGATGTTTGCTAATGCATTTTTAATCAAGTATTCCTCATCTAACATCGCTTAAAATAATCTTTAATATTCCTATTTGTAATATTATCATATATTTTACTTTTTATATAAAATGTATTAAATTAATATTGATGATACAAGAATTTTAAATAAAATATTTGCTTTCAATTTTGAAAAAAGCTTTTAGAAAGAAATTCGATCTTAAAGAGAGCACTATAAAAGGGACTGCCGCACGCGCCGTTCTATAGTAAAGAGCGCTATAGAAAGGTTGGCTGTATGTAATTTAATGTAAATGTATTATAATTATTTTAATAAATGCAAACTCAATAAATAAATATATTTAAAAATAAGAATATCTTGATTATTACTTTCCACTGTATTGGTTTACATATACGATAGAAATTAATGTTCTAATAGGATCTAAACAAGAGTATTTTTAGCCCGGCCCCCAATATTACTAAACAAATTAATCCGGCCCGTTTCTCAACAAGTTTAACGATCTCTGCTTTAATAAATAACCCGAATTAAATTTTAGATATCATGGTATGTAATTTTAATATGTTTTTTATAAATTTCTTAGAAATAAAAAAACAGACGAAATAGGAACTGGCACAATTGAGTATTCAGATTTTTTAAGAAAACAGTGATAAAATTTATAATTTTATGTTGATATATTTGATGTTAAATATCGCCATTTCGTTGATCTTTTTTATGAGATTATATAATTTCACATAACGGATTAATTAATGACAGTATTTTGACATTTTTTCTTTGTAATTTTCTTTTAATTACATTGTTTTGTGGTTGTTGTTTTATATATTATGTATATATATATACTTTTTATTTACATATTATTTTATATTTTCTAATTAAACCAATGTTTTATTTTTTTATTATTATGTTTTTATGCGTGATTGGCGACCTGGGTTAATCTGTAGTGCCAATCACGTGTTTTTTTTTTTTGATAAATAAATAAATAAATATAATAATATATTTTATATATAATTTATATAAGTATTTTTTTCTTTTATATCTATAATGAAAAAATATTACAACAACATTTATACATTTAATCTTGATCAAAACGTCACAATTTAATTACCGCTAATCGATTGATTATAGGTAGACGAGAATCAGCATGCCAATTATATAGCAATATCAGTTGATTGATTATGGTATAAAGTATTATAAAATAAACTTAACCCTTTAAAAGGTCAGTGTGACGAATTACAGCCTACTTTCAATAAAACTGACGAAGGTAGGTAGCATCACCGACCTTTAAATAACATCACCGATGGGCACACTGGCCAATTTAGCACGGAGTACCGTGTTATCGGCGAATTTCATGGCAAACAACATACAATCCGAAAAAAACACAAACAAAATTAAACCGATTTTTTTTTCTACATATATAAACGAAAAATTCCGTAGTGCATATTTTTTTTTTATTATCTAATTACACATAGGAAACATCGGGCACATCTTCATGCGTCTAAAGGTCGCAAGGCTTGAGGTCACTCTTAATAAATTTTTGTATTGGCTCTTTGATAAAATTGACCTTTTGTCGTTATTACGTATTCCTTTGTATTTTGCAATGCCGCATTTTACAACACTTACATTCGATGTGTATAATATGCTCAAAAAATCAACTTTACACGTATGTCGTGAATGGGCATAATTTATTGAGATGCCTTTCAAACTGTCCGTCTACATTAATAAAAAAAAAATCTGTTGTAATTTACATCAAACGCCCATATTCATATTTTTACAAATAAAATTTTTAGAAATGGCATTAGAATGTACATAATGTGTGATGCAATCGTACGCAATGCATTTCACATACTCATCGGAAGATAATCGGAACTGAACAGAATCAGATAACAAATAATTATCAGTGGCGTAACATTGTTTTTTCCTTTAAATAATTATATTATATTTCAGTCATTAATCTGCATCATGTTGTTTAGAGATTTAGAGTGGGAAACCAATGGATTTGAGGCCATATGTGGGTTTATAAGACCTCAATTATGGCCTTATTATAAATAATATTTTTATGTTTATGTCTAGATATTATTTTAGACGTCTAGATATTATTCTTTTACAACATAACATGGTTCGAATCTAAATTTTACTCGTATATTTAAGGTGTGCTAGGTGTGCGTCGCACACCCACAAAGTATAGAACATGAAAAATATATTTAAGGTTTTAATATTTAATAATTAAAGTATTTTTGTAAACGGCCGGCAGGATATCGTATACGCACGTGAATGTATTTAGGCAAGGCGTATACAGCATAACCGCATACAGTACCGTCGTCTATGTGGGCGTAGGGTCTCGGCGAGCGAAACTAATGTTTTTGTATGCAGTTTAACGGTCGAAGGCGTGTGTCAAGTCGCAGCACATTCGTCTACTCGATCTCGATCTCAGTTGTTTAATACAACACTTGAGAGCGCATGCAATCAAATCGAATGCCGACTTTCTGCAATGACAAAATTAGAAATATGTTCAATTTAAAAGAAAATTTTTCGAATAATTTAATTAATAATCTTAAAAAAAATTATGAAACATTGTTTGATTAGTTACGTTTCATAAACAAACTTACAGTTATTTATTCATACTCTGAAATTTCAATAATTCTCTGTTCATGAATTAGTCAAGTTCATGGAAAAAAATAATCTTAAGTCGGGGTTTCAAGAAGTTTACAAACTAGGAAAACTAATTGTAACTATTCCAAGTACCACTGCGTCAGCAGAACGCCCATTTTCTGTTCCAAAAAGAAATAAAACATGCTATCAAAGCTCACAGGATCAGGAAAGACTATGTGGCCTAAGCCTAATATCAATGGAGAAAAAAAATCTAAAACAGAAGGGCACACTTTATGATAGTGTCATTGAAAAAATTATGTCGCACAAACAAAGATTAGAATTAATGTATAAATAATAATAAAATTCATTTAAAAAAAAAACTGTATTTTTTTTCAAATATATCACACCCAATATCAACACCCATCGTACGCTACTGGTTTTATGGTTTTAATTCTCTAATGATTACTGATTTGTTTTCTTTAAAAGCTTAATAAATTTCAGTGTAGTTAATCTACCAGTCCTAATTTGTTTTTAAATTTTTGCACATCGTCGAAATTAGGATTTATCAAAAAATTGCTTTCCTCCTATTGTTTTATATTAATTTATTTGTCATTTTTTTCCAGCTCAAAGTGTTATACAATAAACCTTCCAATAACGCTCCCTTATATACCGCGAATTAATATAACCAGTTCGACAGTCCCCCCTATAGCACTCCCTCATAAAACGTTAATTTTTATTAAAAAATAGTTATTCATGATATGCTTCATAATTTGGTAGATATTTTAGATTTTTTTACTAATCATTATGACGCGTAAATGACGTGCATACTCGACGATGTCCCACCGCTGACTGAGGACAACCGCCAGTAGACCGACCGCCAAATTCTCGTGGCACGTGTTACTTGTATACGTTTTACTCGTACTTGACATATCGTACCGGATGCGAGCGAAAAATAACATCGCACTCAGCTAAGAATATTGTTGTTTTTATTTTTTTCGCAATTACTGCCAATAAAGGTCAATGATTATTTGTAATATTAATAAAACGAATAATAATTAAAGTTTAAGTTAAAAAAAAATAAAAAGCATAATCAATTCCATTTTTAACTATCGCAAAATATTGCGTAAATAAAGACATAACACACGTAGAAAATTAAAGGCTTGTTTAGATATTAATTAACGATTCACTTCTCAGCGTCCACGTGTTCATATATGTTTTATTACGTTTTATATTTATATAAATATTTTAAGTTACTCTATTATATAATTTTTATGTAACCATTATCATTTTTCTTCATTGCAGATGTCTTTTAATATAACCAGTTTTCATTGGGATAGGTTCGAGTTAATATAATCACAATCAAGCCGAGCAACAGTTTTATTTTTGGTTATAATTATCTAAAATAATTATTATGATAGTGAATGCATATATATTAGTTTATATAGCATTATCCTTAATATAATCGTTAAGAATCACTGATCTAATCAATTCACTATACACGTTTTATATTGAATTTTAATTTAAAAATATTTGATTCCATCGAATACGCCGGTTCGATATCCTAACGTAATTCTTGAAGAAGATGGGATTTGAGTAAAATAATTGGTGGATAATAATCGTGCCTTTTTAATGTCATAAAATTTTTGTAAAAATTTTATTACATCGATTCAAAATTCAGCATTCCACATGACGCAAGTATTTAGAAATGGACAAAGAAATCCGGAATTTTGTGAAGAAAATTAAAAATGGCCTCCCGAGTGTTATACCGATAATTATGTTGTAAATACGAAGAATAGACTATAAACATCATTAAAAATGAAATGCGAAGGCCGAAATTTTTCCAGTCATTGTGTAATTAATGTGTTGATCAGTCTGCTCTTCCGATTGTGATTCGGGTCATCCAAAAAAAAAATAGATATTCAAATCATATTTAGTAGTAAATAAAGTAGTGAGTAAAAAAGTATTTGAAAGCATGAAACTTTCCGTATGTGCAATGATGCAATATTCGCACTGCCATATTGTTTGCTAACAAGACCAACAATAAATCCAAGTTTCAATTGCAACAATCACTACTAGCAATAACTATTATACCGGAAGATATAACTTACAGTAAATATATAACCATTATTTTAACAACATACATAATTCAAACACATTACTCACACACCATAATATCACTCAACCTGCTCTGACCCTACGCATACATTTTTTATATAAATTTACATCGATAATAATTATGGTCAATATTTTTAAATTACATTGCAAAATGGCACCAGTCTCAAAAATCAATTTAAATACTATATATACATTTTTTTATTATTAATTCTCATACGAAAGTGGGACCATTGATTTTCGCATCGATATTTCAAGTATCAATTACTCGCGTGATTACGATGAGTCGATTGCGCATAAAGAAAACAATTTCCGAGGCATGCAACATTTCGCAATGGCCTCTGGGAATATTAAAATGTATAATCGAGATTGGCGTGCTTTGCCCTGAAATATTGGGATTATGTCAAACATTGACGTGTTAACATTGGGATTAATACGGGCTTCGCATGCGGTCGCTTTGGGCGCGAAATTGAAAAAAATGGCCGAAAAAAATTGACAAGTGTTTGAATTTGTACGGCACGTCAATTACGGACAACCGTGTGTGTTATTAATTTTTTTAAACGTTCATTCATGCTCAGTCATCAAATCGCATTCTATGAATGTGATATCTTAATGAAATTGATGAGAAACGATTAGTAAACTGCCACTGAATAATAATGCTAACATCGAGTATGTATGGGAACTCTTTTTCAATTTAAATAAAATAATTATATTATAATTAAAAAAAAACAATTATAATGTACAGTCGATTCCGATTAATAGGGCCACCGATCTTTTGGGACGACTGGTTAATTGACCTAAATCCCAAGGAACAGAAAGCAAATAATGTAATAAGTCTCGATTTACTACGTAGTTCCGTTTTACCACATTCGATGTAAGTCGAAATCACACAAAATAATATAAATAATAAACATAGAAAATATATAGTTAGTTAATCAATTTAAACATAATATATTTATAACAACTATTCTGTAGTATTTACATCATTTGTTCAACTTGCTACCATTGGTGACTCCTGTGATTTTTCACCAATCGTAGTGATGAGGTTTGTTTTGGTTATAAACATAACTAGTTTAGTTTGTATAGCTTTTTGTCTCCTTTCTTTATTAATTTTATAATATAAAGCAAGTGTTTGATAAAAAAATATTTGTATCTTGAAGTATCTAGGAGTATCCGAATCCATATATAATTTTTTTTTAATTCCATCACTGATTTTGGACAAAAGCTGTGGCCATGTCTTTTGAAACATATTTTTCGGTATTTCTTCGAGTATATCTGGTGCTTTTAACTCGTTTTATAACTTATTCTTCCTCAATCTTAATCAAGTCTTGGTTTGGGGTTCCTCAACACCATTTTCCAATGATGAATTACATTTTTTGTCGTCAATTTCCAAATAAAACCTTATTTTCGTCTTCCTTACCATTATTCATCTATTGATATTTTTGTAATTTTTCCAAAAAATCTTTCAATGGCTTATCCTTCTCTTTCTATAGAACATAAGAACAAAATAGTGATTCATAAATAATGCACTTTTATCGATCCGTCGCAGCAGAGCGAAACTAATCGCGTCGTCCGAGGGGGTCTATTTATATTGAAAAATATATCCCAAAAATTTCAAGCCAAGAAATGATAAATTCTTGATCAATATCGGAATAATAATAGTTATTAATAATAAACTTCATATTTTGGTCGATATTTTGGATTTTTCTACTAAACAATATAACGCGTAAATGACACGAGCACTCAGCGATGTCCCAGCGCAGACTAAGGACACGCCGCCGACTATCGCAACCCCCGATTTCTGCGGCAAGTGTCGATCGTATGGTATCACTTACACTCGACACATCGTACCGGATGCGAGCGAGAAAAAATACTACGCTCGAGGCTACAAAAGCGAATATTGTAGTTTTTATTTTTTTCGCAATTGGGGACAATGAAGGACAATGATTATTTATAATATTTATTCGTTTTTTTTAGACTTTTTTAGATAAATACCAAAGTTTGTAATATGTAAGGTTTATATTGAAAGAGTTATTAGAGAAAATCAAAAACTTGGGGTCCCAAACGCACGGCTATGTTAAAATTCATATTGTTAATTAAGAATTCGGTTCTGCGCGTGCTCAAAGATTAGGAAGTTATAAAATCTCGTGTTGTAGAAGTTAAGGTACCCACACAAAATTTATCAAAAAAAATAGAGAAAGCTCTAGAGAACTTTTAACCTAATAGTGATAAATTGCGGAAAATTAAGATTAAGAATATATCCATAAAATAACCTTTTGACTAGATTGAGTCGGGTTTTAAAACTATATTTTTGGGAATGAATTTTATATAAATAAGTATTTTGTGCTAATTTATTAAAAAAATTAAAGAATAGTGATAAATATGGTTAAAAACTTCGCAAAATTGAATTAATTTATTAGTTAATTAAAATGAAGCCAAAATTAAAATGGCATTTTAAGAAACAATATTATGTCAATATGTTGAATGTTATAAAACAGCGATTCTCAAAATATGCGCTACCATCTACGTATACCCGTTGCAAAAAAAAATATAATAATATAGTTATTCCATTGAAATAATATGATATAAAACTATATACATGAGAACAAAATACTATTTTACTGAAATAAATACACCCAACTCTCGTTTTACACGGTTTTAAAAAAATACACGATTTAAACACAGTTTGTTTGAACTAAATAATGAATATCGCGATATGAAAAATGTCGTAGAAATCAAATTATTTATCTAATACGTAAAGATTCAAATGATATTAATAATAACAAATAAAATACTTTATTAGCTTCTATATAAACTATCACTTTTTTACACGGATTTTGCTGGAACGTATCCACCGTTTAAGACGAGAGTTGGGTGTACATATAATTAGATTTTTAGATTATTATTAGTCATCCATTATGCAACAATTTAATCAGTTACCGATCGACAGTATATTTTTTTTAAATATAATAAACTCCTAAAAAAAAATAGACTTTGGATTAAACATGTTTTAATCTTTACGATCTAAGGCTGTTTTTATAATATTTTTTTTTTAAAAAATTCTACGTACGCTGATCTATATTACAATTAAACCATATCAAAAAAAGATTAAAGATCTACCGAGTAAATTTGAATCATCATTATCTAAATGTAGAAGTATTCATGGCCTTGATTTAACCTTTAATCCCATATCACTACTTTTTAATTTCTTGCACAAACTTTGGCATTTATATAGTTTCAAGATTTCACCTCAGATATAGCAGATGGCTCAGGGAACATTTTTTATTGCATTCTTTTGTCGAAAATATTTGCATTGCCATTTCCCATACGAAACAAAGATATATTTTCTTATAAAAATATTTATTTAAATCTGAAAAATATTACCAGTTTTCAATATCAATAAAAATAGACATATAAAATAAAATATTCATAAATTTCTCATTGGCGTTTATTTCTCAATGGCCATTTTTTCGGTAATAAACCAAATGTTTCTTAATCAATACAAACTTCCTATATTTTGTAATACAATATGGATATTTAAATATATTAATTTGATATTAGAATCAAAATATGATTTTATTAAAACGAATCTCTAATTTTATATAAAACAAATTTATAGTTAAATACGTGTGTCACGTTCTAATAAAAACAAAACTCAAACTGATGAATGAGTATATAAATCTGACCCATGTTCGCAGTTAACCTTCGTGAACACGCGCATATATTAAATATCAAATATGCAACAAATCATCCCATCATCATGTTCAAGACTTTTATAAAAATAAATAATAATTCGAGGAAACGTTGAAACATTTTTCTGATTTTCGGATCAGATAAAAATGCAGTTTTTAGGTCAGTGTAAGGTGGAATCTTCACATGCAATGTGTTTTTTTAACGAAAGGCCATAAACTTTCACTATCGCATGATAATGTTTCATTTAATACAAACCAACCTTGACCATTGATCGCAATTATACGATGCGAAGTTTGACCTCACGCTTTAATACACATTTAAAAAAATTAGGGTATATCGAAATTTATGTTTTAGATACTAACAAAAAGTTAATGAATTATTTAAAAATAATAATTCAATACATTTCATATAAATAGTGAAGGATTTGAAAATATTACAGTATAAATATATTGGCGAGATTCTTTTAAGCTTAAAATGTTCAAATAAATTAACTCATTGACTACGGGAGTCGTGGATTTCAGGTCAAAGGCATTTTTGTGTATGTCCGGGGCGCGCATATCACACGCTATCCGACACTACGCAACGTTTTGTTTTTAAAATATTTTTTTTAGTTAGATACTTGATAGTTGTAGCAATACAGAAAATCAGACCTTGAGTAAATTATGAGAAAATGCGGCATGTACATATAACCCATTTATTCAAAATATTTTATGGCTCATTTTCAAGAAGGAGTGTGTTTAGAGTTTTCCGACCTTTGTCGATAATAGTTTAATGTTTAATATATACAGTCAACCCATCTATAGCGTTCAGATAGGGACCACGCTATAGAAAGATAGGCACTAGGGTTAGGTTCTTTTAATTGTATTTTGCGATTTGAAGCAAATCAAACATTTGACCCATATTTATATTTTCAATGACCTTGCACGTGTTTAGTTGGATAACGATAACTCGTGCCTATAGGCGCGAGTGGATATTGCCCTAGCATATTTCTTCCGGTGTTTTATTTCGTAGCTTTTTTAGTTAATTTTTTTAAAATGCTTTAGCATATGATGAATAAATAATAAAAGGGTAAATATAAATTATGAAACTTTTTCCGAAATATGTTTTATTTAGGATATATATTAATATAAAATAAAAATATATTAAAAAAAACAAACAGAGAAATCGACGCTTACGGGAATAATTATTACAGAGGTCTTATTATGTCATTAGTTCTTAGATAATATTATTATTAAGATTAATAGACGTATTTACATATTAAATAATTAAATAGTTTTTTATAAAAAATAGAATGATTAAAAACCGCCTTAACACAGACATGCCTAATGCCTTAAAAATCGTATGCATCGATTTAGTTGATCATAATTCGTTCCACGACTATACAAGTAGGAAAATATTTTCTTACTGTATTAGGATGAATATTCCTGAAACGTTTTTAGACGGTGATTCATCAACAAAAGAACAGAACACGCTTAGCGAGGTTAAGGGGAAAACAGTTCTAGAAAATTATTTTTTAAGTCCACCTACATATTTAAAATGCACCTTAATAATATATTTACGAAAATTCTAATTTGACCTTGAATTGCGTTTGCGTTTATATTGCGTTTGTAAAATTAACGCTATACAAAAAACCGCCGCAAACGCTATAGAAGTGAACGCTATAGGAGGGTTGACTGTATTCCGAAATGAGCACCAGCTAAGAATTTATTTATTTATTGCACTGTTATAATCTTTTGTTTTTTTGTCAACCGATACCATCCGCTTTAATCTCCTGTATCTATTATTATAACGTTTTATATTTTTTAAATATTTTTCTTACTTAGTTTTATTTTTGATGAATAAACTCTTTTAGCTGTCGTAATTCTTCTCTCTCATCTTTGACGTTCCTCAACATTCGCAGCTATAAAAACAACTGTTGTGGATAATAAAAATTATGGCTTTTCCCAGCGACCCAGCGGCTAATGACCTTGAAATTTTACACACAAGCCTTCTATATAAATATTCAAAATCCAACATTCAAACGATGTTTTATAAAATTTCAAAAAGTTTGGTTACCCTGACTATGAAATATATTTTTTTTGCATTAACTATCCAGTAAATGTTAAAGTTCAAGTAATTACATTTTCGGCTCAATATCTTGATTAATAAAAGAGTTATGATTTTTTTTGTAAAAAACCTCTGCATCGAAGATCAACACCGAAATTTTTGTTTCTATAGCGTGGTTCTTACCTTGTCGCTATAGAAGGGTTGATTATAAAAAAAAAAGAATAAGGATGTCAGAAATACAGTATTTATTAAATGACAGGGATCCTGATTTATATTCCAACGAGATTTGTCTATTTCTGAAAAAA
This sequence comes from Philopotamus ludificatus, assembly GCA_022495035.1. Taxonomy (NCBI): domain Eukaryota; kingdom Metazoa; phylum Arthropoda; class Insecta; order Trichoptera; family Philopotamidae; genus Philopotamus; species Philopotamus ludificatus. The sequence goes on along the minus strand of JAGXCT010037134.1, from coordinate 53,260 downwards.
ATATTAGATAATTCAAGAATTAAACATGTATTATAATAAATAAAAAAAAAACATTTTTTGCGATTTTAATTAACCGCGGCATTATAGAAAGGGTGTATTAAATTTATTATGGTTTGGATGTCATGGTTAAACGTTTGGCCTTCCAAAGTGCGTCTTACTGCAAAGCTCCGATGTCATCATGACCACACAAAAAAGCCAAACAATATTGATTAATTTAAGAATAATGTTTGATGAAGCGCACAATGAAAACCTTCCACAAAAATCCAATATCGCACACCGATTGATTTATGACGCGTGCGTTTGCATCACCAGATCCGTACACCGGTTTTTAATTTGGTAATTTATCCACATTTTCGAGATAAAATTATTATTTACCGGTCATGACTGCAACAACGGGGTGACACACCGAGTCTGCCAAAAATTTGCCAAGAGAGGCGGGTCATTCACCCGCGCTTATCGACGAAGAATGTTAACAAATAAATTGCAGTGTGAGAAAAAATATTACAATCAAGGCTGTATGTATGTAATGCGTTATATGGCGTGATAAACTCCGTAAGAACGTCTGTTGAGATCACGGCGATGGTAGTTGATGAGGTAGCCATGGCTTTATTAAATGCGACACCCTTTGATCCTGCTTGTAAAACATTTATGTCCATTGTTACGATCAATGCTCGCCGGTCCAAACTCAAAATTAGGCGAATGATTTATCGATCTCGATCATAGTTCGAGGTCGTGTATCACTAGCTATTTTTTATTTTCCAACAAATATAAATCGTTGTATATCGTGTTCGTACGTTCTATGGAATTTATCACTTTTGATGTTTGATGCTTCTGTGATGAATCATGACCCTATGACATAATTAATCGTCGTAATTGCATCATCAATATTAATCATTTTTCTGATTTATTTCGCACATACGTGCAAATAATAAATAAAATAATAAATGAATACAACCTATTTAAGTTTATATAATTATGTATGGAAAATTCAGGCAAACATTATTTCTATTTGCTTTTTTTACTCTTTTTTGGTATTACTTTATAAATTTTGTAATAACAGGCAAGATGAGAATGATCAATCATTGATAAAATCTTCATCAGTATCTTGACGTTTTAAAAAAAAAATATATTCCAAGAATAAAAATAGTTGTTCATGAAATGCTTCAACATACTGACACGTCGCCGGTAGACCGACAACCAAATTTTCGCGGCACGTGTCACTAGTATATGTTTCAATCGCATTTGGCAAGTCGTACCGGATGCGAGCGATAAGAACATCGCTCCCGTGGCTACTAATTCGCGAATATTGACGTTTTTATATTTTTTTAGCAATTGCTGACAATGAAGGACAATTAAATATTTATTCTTTAGACTTTTTTAGATAAATACAAAAAGTTTGTGATATATAGGGTTTATATTAAAAGAGTAATTAGGGAAAATCAAAAACTTGGGGTCCCAAACGGAACGGCTAGGTTAAAATCGGCGCGGCTAGGTTAAAATTCATATTGTTAATTAGGAATTGGATTCTGCGAATGCTCAAGGATTAGAAAGTTATAAAATCTAGCGTTGTAGAAGTTAAGGTACCCATACAAAATTTGGGTTAACTATTAATTTTATTTTGAAAATTGAATCAATGCATTGATCATTTTTCCATTCGCATATTTTTAAAGCGCTTGTTTATTTTTAGTAAAATGTAAAGATGTAATTTTACTTTGAAAATTTACACTCTGGAAGGAATCGCTATAGGAGGGATAGTCGAACTCGATATATAAAATCACAATATAGCAGGAAGCGCCATAGGAGGGTTTACTGTATTTTGATGCATGCAATGAATATTTGAAAAAAGGGTTAAAAATCTATTTATTTCGATGTTTCTTTTTTTCCAAATGCAAATGGTTGTAAGTCGAGGTGGTTGTGAGTCAAACACTAACTATTGTTATATTTTTGACTATATTCTAGATATATAAAACTCAGCTATAAAGATCTATTACAACTGTTTTAATTTTTAATTTTAATTTTTTTTATGGATGATATCTAAAAATAAATCCATAAAATTATATCTAGAAAGAAAATCCGGACAACAACAAAAATAAATTTGTTTAATACGAATTAAAAAATCATATGAGATCAATGTCCAAACCATCATTGGTTGCTGAAGACATTCCCTTAATTTCTCCATCACTCTTTGTGTCATCTCAAAGAGAATGGTTTCGATTTATCTTGAGAATAAAATTAACCTCTCTATCTCTCCAGCATCCATTGAAAATATATTTTATTTAATGTATTATAAAAATATGCACATATATAAATCACGAAGTTTGAAACAAAATAACGAAGAATTTTCATCATTCTTCAATATTAATTTTATCTTTTACAAATCAGTTCTAATAAACACTATATTTAAATTTCGAAGCAATTCTTTAACCATAGCCTAACGTAAATTAACGGCAAAATGATTAGCTTCTTTAGTGATTCTGTGTTCTATTTCATCAATATTGGAAAAACGTAAGGAATAAGTCACATTTTTGATGAAAAAAATCTGCATTTTACATTTTTTTAAACTTTTGGCTAAGTGACTATATTTATATTGAAAAACTAGGTAATTTAAGTAATGATATAAGCTTCACGCAAAAGAATATTTTATTATACACTAAGTTAAATAATTCTAGGATTAATTAATTTTCTGCTCAAAAGACATAATTGTAAATGTATTAAAAATGATTTTGTCTCAAGGATGTATTATATATAAAAAAATATTTATTTATATTAATAGGTATAACAAATCCTTGACAATATAATTGAAAATAAAACAACAATAAAAAGTGAATAAAAATAAAATCAATATTTACTTAATTACGAGAGTTAAAGGTCATGCATATTGACCTTTATTTTTTATGAACTTATATTATAGATAAATAAATAATTTAATTGCAAATGTTTATTTCTATAACACGCATTTAAGCTCGCGAATAATTGTCACGTGTCGTCTCCTGAATATAAACTTTCGAAATATTAAGTACATTCATTTTTTCCGCCAATAACCTCTTACGCAATTATTTAAAATAAATATGGCGTGACAGTGATCGGACAGTTTCCTGATGTTAAATTACCTAAGATAAAAGATCGCACCGATCATCGAGTGTAAAGTTCGCATTTTACATCTGCGTATAAAATATCGCACACAATTTCGGAATAATTTATGATCGCATGCTTTAAAACAAAAAAAGTTTACAGGTCAAAAGTCGATTCGTCTTTTTGTGCAAATGGTTCATCGATTTGTTTATTTATTAGTGGATATTTTTGAATATTACATTAAAATCTCGCTGCAAACTATGACATTTTCTCACTTGGCTTTATATAATTACGTAAACGCGTATTAAAAAAAGGAATTAACCTAAATCGCGCACCGCCGGCACGTGTAAGTAATCAAAGAATGCCAAAAATTATCCCATCATTTTATTTTGCGCAATTATTAATCGCACATACTTAGCGCGGAGCCCAGAACAGAGGAGCGGATAATGAAACTGTATAGATTCGTTACCAGATGAATGGGACTAGGCCCGCGGATATTTGGGATTGGTCTATAAGTGTGTGGACGATAAAAAGATTCAAAATATGACGTATTGGCTTTGTGAACGACGGCCATTGTGAAAATTGCGACAATGCAACCAACGGCGTCCGTAGAAAATTCGTAATAACAATAAATTCTATGCAATTCACGTGTATACATTTTAACTGATATTTTTTTTTTTGTAATGGTATCGGTTTATTGATATTTGAAAATTACAAGAGAGATAAAATTTTATTGTTAATATATGCATATTGACATCTATAAAATATAATTTTACAACACAAATCCAACATTTATTTATTTAATAGCCCATTTCAGAATCATCGGGAAACAATAGTATTTTTTATAATGCAAAAAAACAACATATATCATTTTATAATTATGATCTATTGTATATAGTGTTCTAAAGAAATCCGAAATTGATTTTAGATTTAATTATTACAAATAATATTTATTAAAAGCTTCGTGTTTACAATAACAAGTGATTAATGAAAGTTAAATGTCATGTTTATCATTTTTAATAAAATGCTTTCGATTCATTTTGTGTGAATAATCAATATCCGTAATTATAAATTTAAAAATAACATCTAAATTTTAAAAGTTTTAGAAAAATGTGTACCTAAAAAGTAATAATAACCCTTGAACAAAAGAGCAAACATATGTGAAGGACACAATAACTTAGTTTGCGTTAGGTTCTTGGAAATATGAGATAAGAATTTTTTCAGAAAATAAATATTTTTAAATGGTTTCTTAGAGTAGCGATTGTATTACATACTTAAAAATACATATATCCATCAATTTACACAATTTCGCTATAACACAGCATTGTGTGTTGTTATATAGAGGATATTTCTTAGAAATATTATGTTATAACAAATTTTACGATATCTGTAATAACCAATAAATATTAGCTGGAAATAGCAACAATAAAAAACTTTCTTTAATAGTGATCCATATTCGTAACTTAGTTTTTCAATAGAAAAATATTCAATGCATAACCAAATAGCCAAGAAAGACTGCACCAAAAATGAATAATTATTAGTGCAGCTATCGAAGGATTATATTAAAGTAAATGAAATTTAAATTTAGCACTGATGATCATTTTCAACTAAAAAGAAAAATGGAAGGAACTCTTTCTCAACTGCTGTAAATAGTTTTTTTTATGTTGTAGAAAGATGCACTTATTTTATTCTTGATAAAAAAAACCTATTCCCTCATATTTTTTAAATATAATATTTGATCATTTCGGTTTACAGGTGATTAATTGGTGTTTATGTACCAATTAATTTTTCAAAAAAATACATAATTACCTAAATAAAGATATGTAAATATCGAACAATGTATTTATCTGTTATATCTGATATTCGATTAAAAACACATTATTTTTTTAAATTATAAAAAAACTTCGCTAAAAAAATCTTTTGACCCACTGAGTGAAAAAAGTTAACACCTATTAAAAAAATAAGTGATTTCATAAAATTTCGAATTTAGATCAACGACAGCTCTCCCTTGTGAGTGAATTAAATACCAATAATTCTAGTCATATTATCGAGGTACGTTGGCTATCCAAATGCAGAAACCTTAAATATTTCTAGGACTTTCTAGGACGCCAGTGCTTAAAAAGTAAAAATCAAGATACAAGTCTTTTTTCAGCTCAATATAATTAAAAGATTTATCCCTTATGTCTGATTTTACAAAAGACTAAAATGATTTAAATTTAAAACTGTAAGAAAAAAATCAGATCTTTACGATAATACTTGACTTGTTCACATATTACACATATTATTGTAAAGCATTCGAATATAAACTGGTTTTATGGGAAAAGCAGTTTAAAATTAATACCTAATGCACATACGATTAATCTGCATCGTAGAAATAACATTAAGCCTTAGAAATGAATCAAGCTTCGCAGATATTTAATAATTTAAATTAATTTGATTTCCATGTTTGGAAGTAATCGTCGATGTGAGCAGTTATTTTCAATTAAGAAAGGAAATTAATCTCCTGTTAAATCCTGTTTGAATTTCTGAACTTGGTTGACTTAATTTTGTAATTAACCACGGTGAATAAAACTTCTCCCGATGTAAAAATAATAGTATCGGAGAAAAGACGTGAATAAAACATATATTTGTTCGCTGTTCTTGTTTTATTTCTAATATACTTTTAGAAAAATATGTATGTTTCTTTACAAATTTATTGAAAGTTTAACTTGTTTACCCACATAAACATAAACCTTGTTTATTTAATTTATGTCAGCCGTTGATTTTAACACGTTTGAAATATAAATTCTATAGTAAAACCTCAATCCAATGTTTACTTTTATTCTCATTAAACTAGCCGTGCCAATGGGGTCCATTTTGGAGCCCAAATTTTTGTCCAATAACTCTTTTAATATAACTCCTACATGTCACAGACTTTTCATATTTGTCCAAAAAAGTCTAAAGAACAAGTATAATAAATACTCATTGACCTTTATTGTCCGAAATTGCAAAAAAAAATAAAACAACAATATTATATTTTCTACTTTTACGGGCGCGATGTTTTTTCCTGCTCGTATCCGATACAATATGCCAAGTGCGAGTGAAATGTATACTAGTGACACGTGCGGCGAGAACTCTGAGACGTCGGTGTGGCATCGCCGAGTTCGCGTGTCATATTCGCGTCATATTAATTAGAAAACAAAATCGAAAATATTGACCAAATTATATTTATAAAGCATATCATGAATAACTATTATTAATCTTGGAATAATCCATTTTTTAGCATTATTAATCAAGATATAGATGAAGAATTCATCAATATCTTGACTTAAAATGCTTGGGATGTATTTTTTATTTTAAATAGACCCCCTTCGGTTTCGAGCCATAAGATACATCAAACTCATCTCCACAGTGTTGGCAAATAGCCTCCGTTTATTTCTTTGATTCGATTCAGAATAAATTCATTGTCTGTATCGACAATTTTTATTTCAAACTCTTATATCATATTCCTGCATAAGAAATGTCGACCTTTTATTGATTCAATTAAAAGACAACATTGAAAAGGTCATAATTGCATAACATACATCTGAAAAAAATATATATTTAATGTAATATTAATTTCATACAAATACTATGAATATTGAAAATTATAATAAAAAAAGTCCATTCGTTTTTTTACATAACAATTATTAAGTGCATAGGGAACTCCATTATTTTAATTACTAATAATATTTTACTCATTAATAGCAGCGTCATATATCCATTATCCATATTTTTTGTTTCACAAATTAATAGTAATTTTAATACATCCTTGAAATTATTTAAATGCTAGCATCGTATTGACCGTTCATTATTCTCATGAACGCCAATAACTTATTATGTGAACAAACAACGAATTTCATTGCCGCAAAATCTGAATAATAATTCTGATTTGCAAATGTCGTGCGAAAAATAATATCAGCACGCCACTGCTCGTGTGTTTGCCGTAGGAGAAATCTTTTCACATAAATGTGATCATCACAGTTTGACCCGAGTGTGACCCACCATTATGCAATCGATGCTAGTTTACAGATGATAATAGCCGACGACTATATCTATATCCATACATTCTACGTATTGATCGTTTCAGAGACAGAGAGCGATTCGAAAAGTTAAGCAAAAAGCGATTATTAAAAATTGAAAAGAAAATATGAAGCATAAGATTAAGGCATATAATTTATTTAATTGTATCTAGAATAAATATTATTTTTTTGATTGCATAATAATATACAGATTCAATGAAATCGTTTTAAATCCGTAATCATTTCTTAGAAATTTAGCAAACTTTTTGAGTTGCCCTCGTTTGCGGTGTCAAAACGGAACCGATCTGCAGACGATGATTCATTGCGATTAGGATCTATCGCGGTTATATAAAACTGGCTTATTGTACCAATTTTAATTAGCTTCGAGTCATTCTATAGAAACGCAGATGAACCGATTGTCTATGGACAGATCTATTATGGAAGCGAGAGAAGGCATGCCCGTTTAGATCGCTGATCAAGAAGATGATTTTTTATATCTAAATATTCCATAAACAACTTATAGAACAGTACTCATTAAAGAAAAACACACTTGTTGCTATCGTGTTGTACAAGATGTATAATTTCTAGCGAATGCTGTTTGCAACATTTCATCACTTCCGAGAATATTTATTGCAAAATGCGCTTATGAGATGTGCACTTGACCCAATAATTGAACCAAATAATCGATGATTCTTAAACATATGTACGTAATAATTTTATTATTCAATTAACAATTAAATTATTATAGATTGCAGCTTTGCAAACACTCGAGATGTTACAAAAGCGCTTATTATTTCCTTAACTTTCATATAATGCTGAATTTTATAAATAAAAATCTCAAATTAACTCATTCTCAGTTTGAATTGATTGCAATATTCGAAGTCTGATTAAACAATGAATTAATTTTAACCGTTTTTAATTTTTACCACATGCATATTTCTTCACGCATTCATCCATCCACAAACGAATAATTAAGCATTGATTGAACCGAAAAATCGCAGCTTACCCAACATAGGCCTAAAACTCCTCATTGTTGATACGACATGGCCAGTTCTGCCAATAGCATAGAACAAAACGCACGGCAAACAATTAGTTGCAAAACAGCATCCGTCATAATTAACCGGATTCTGCGTTGAAAGGTCGCGAGGTATGCGGTACGATCGGCAGCTTCTGCGGGCGAGCGAGTGGGAAAAGGTGGCCCGACACAATTACGATGATATTTTGTACGTGAAGTAATCAATGATGGCTCTATTCTGTAGATGTGCATTTATGTAAAAAAAAAATAGATAGCGAAACAATTTGAAAAAAAATTGCGTATAAATTTTAGTTTGATTGATTCATTTGACACGAATCAGAGTGTGATCAAAACGATCGTATGTGTCCATAGGTGACTCCTACATGGCGATGCTGTAGGTGTTATTTAGTCAAATGATCTCCCACTCTCACTATCGTTACCTTTCTATCTCGACGACGATGCCGGTATGATAATGTCGGTTTCGACACTGAACGAAAATTCGGTAAGCTAAAAATGCAAGGCCATGCGGAAATGGTTTTATTGAAATTATGCAAACTAAAGTATTTTTTTAATAATTCAATGCGAAACTAGGCTTACTTATTGCAATTGGTAATAGATTGAGCAAAGCTTCATCTATCTCTGATCTAACCCATTCGTCACAACCACTTAAAAACAACATCTTCATCCGAAGGGGGTCTCTCAAAGACCCCTAACCTTTCAAGTCAAGACATTGAGGAATTTTTCATCGATATGACACAAAAATGACGACGTGTCACTCGCACTCGGCGCATCGCACCGGATGCGAGCGAGAAAAAACATCGTGCACGTGGCACAGCAGCGCATATTGTTGTTATTATTTTTTTTCCAATTACAGATAATAAAGGACAATGATTATTTTTTAGATTTGAAACTTAGGGTCCGCAATAGATTCTATCACCACAGCTAGAAAAGAATCAGAATTAAAAATATTACATATTCCGAAGTGAGGTGAGGCAATGGAATTAATTTAAATGAAAGTTCTTTGAAATATAATATAAATATAAATATAATCTAAATATTTTATCTGTAAATATGCAAATTTGTTTGGTTCAGAATAAATTATACAGTTAACCCTTCTATAGCGTAGTTTGTGACATTTCCTCATATAGTGCATCTTTCTAGAAGTTTGATTTTTTTTACAAAAGATAATTTTTCAAGGGAAAATTACATATTTCTTAAATATGTAATACACAGCCCTTTAGTGGATTACAAAATATATCGCGTAAACAAATAAAAAATAAAACACGGCTATTTAAAATATGTGAATGGAAAAATGTTTGATGTATTAATTTCCTTCAATTTACAAAATAATATTAAAAAACCTAACCCAAAATTTCATATGGGCGCCTAGTCTTCTATATAGTGCATTTCTATAGCGTAGTCCTTATCTTGGCGCTAAAGAGTTTACTGTATTATTTTGGAATAATACATTCTTCTATTTATTATGCCGGTAATTAACTATTTTATTAATGTATGTTAATGGCTTATTACGAAATACTAAATTAGGCTGAAAAATATTTTTTTATTAAAAATAAATATATTTAAATAATAATCACTCGGTGCTCAGCTGAAAACGCAATAAATCATTATTTTTTTATCAGAACGAAAGCCGTAACCGAACCAATAATTTATTTCTTAATTGAACCGGAAAATAACGGTTCGAATAATTCTGTTAGAATAAGCTTACAGTATTTTTTATTTATGTTTAATTTAATTTATTACATAAAATTATTGGTTCAATAAGATTATTCTAAAAAAAAGAGCAAAATAATATATAAGAGGAAAAAGCTTATATAAAGTATTTGAATTAAGCCCATGCTATTAATTCGAATGAAATGTTTTTTTTAATTATAATTTGGTTTAATTTATCTTAAAATCAATAACACAATTAAGCACAAGGATTATATATATCTTAAAAAATATTTAAAAGTAATAATTATCGCGTAATTTAGAATAAAAACCGAATTTAAATAATATAAAAAAACGACGCAAAAAAATATCACGAGTTTTCTATATGCGATTTTTTTTATATCCCTGTGTTTTATTTATCATATCTTTTATAATAACTTTTATAGCAGAGCTGTATATTGAATTAATGGATAATATTATAAATTAATACTAGACGCTTGTGTCGATTTTTTTTTATTATAATACTTTCTCTATAAAGAATATTTCTTTTGATAAAAATCTATTTTTGAAATTGAAGAAAGGATAATAAAATTGATAACGAATTTTAAAATAGTTGAACCTTCCTTTTTTCGAACATTTTTCGTCTAAGTTTACGTAAAGTTCAAATCACAAATTTTTAATTATTGATAAGAATGATATATAAAGTAATACTTCAATATTTAAAAATATTGTAATTAATAAATTAGTATTTATAATTATTAATAAATTAATATCCAAAGATTTTTTTTATTATTTGAGATATTCAGTTTTTTTTAGTATTGATTTAAAACTTCAAAACATTGTTAAGAAGTTGTATTGAGAGAGAGGTTTGTATGAAATCATTAATATTGCAAATACTTTGATCACTAACACAGATTATCTTCAAACGATGTGTATAAAGTTTGAAGAACACTGGAAGGAATTTTGAGCTCGAATAAACATCGCACATCTATCATTTATTTTATTAATATGTTTTCTTTAAATTCAGATACTTTAATGAAGTTTGAAAAAAGCTCATCTCGTTTATTATAGGTAAGCTAATCATAAGCTCATATGCAAGTATCTAGTCAACCATTCCATGACAAAATCGTTGTTTTACGATGTCGCTGTTGAAATGCTGCATGTCGGCTGTTGAAATCAATCACATCTCTATTCGATTGCGTCTAAATATTATTCTCAGTGACACAAATCAACTGCAACACAATTGACCGGTCCATTCAATAAATCGCACAAGAGTTATTACCAATCGCTTAAAAAAATGAATATCATTATCATATGCTCATCTTCACGCTCGCCATTCTCACACAAGAACAATCGAGTAATGAGAATTTGCACAATGTGTGAGAACGAATTTAACATTTGAAAAAATATGAGCCGGCTGAATGAGGCGATTGGCACTGAACTACATCCTGAAATCTATATAAATATCGTGATTTAATTGCGTATTCAATCCGTTCCTGTGTATTATTATTGCAATGGATTGAGGTCAGATTGCTTGCACTTATGCGCTTAAATAATGCGATGACATCAGTCAGATGTTCATCTATCATTTCAATGACTGTGTTGACAACAAATAAGAAAGTCTTAAATCATAGGTCGTTACCCTTCAATATACCAATATAACATTAAACTATAGAGCGAGTCATCATGGACTATAGATGTGCGAGTGTTTTGGGCTTTGCCCATTTTACTCATCGTCTGACTTTTGTGGCCAGAGTATCAATATTATTTTTGGTTTTTTTGCCCATACCATTACATATTAATAAATAATGCATATAAATAAATTGTATATTTTCGCCTTCACCCTATATAGTATGATGCTCAGTTGCGTTACAGCTTTTGGGAGAACATATGTATAACAGAAGAACTAAGGCAAAAGCTCAAACACATAAGTGTGTACTTAAATAAAGCCGTATTGAATAGTCACATGCATATTTATATAGAATCATAACAATAGAAATAAAAAGGAAAAACAAATAATATTATGTAAAAAATAAATGTAGAGATTGGAAATTAAATATATATATATATTAGGTGTAGTAAAAAGTCGTATTTTTAAAGGGTACTTTTAGAATCTGTTGTTTTTAGTCCTTTGACGAGTCAAGACGTGATATTTTATTGTGTGCTTGTCGAGACACGTATCCGTCTGTCATCAATACAAAAAAAATGTTTACTTGACCCAGTCACAATGGACGAATTTGTTCCTTTAGAAGACCATTTGCGAAACTGTATACTCTTCCAGTTTCACTTCAAGAAAAACGCAACTATCGTTACAAGAAATATTTGCGACATTTATGGAGACGTATTAGATGTCGGAAAATGTCAACGCTGGTATAGAAAATTCAATCCAAATTTTTGACTTGAAAAGATGAGCCTCAAAGTGGACGACCCTGTACAGTAAATAAAGCGGCCATAAAATCGGAAAATGGAAAGGTCTCAACTTTAACTATCAAAGAACTGTCAAATATAACCGCACAGAGTGGTCCATCACTTAGTGATGGACCACTCTGTGCGTCAAATGTCTGAAAAAATGGAAAAGAAGAAAGAGAAGAGAAAATCTTCCTCCTCCACGTTAATGCGCGTCCTCATGTCGCAGATTTGTCCCTGAAAAAAATGGATGATTTGGGTTTGCAGGCTTTACTACACACTGCTTAATTACCAGTCTTAGCCCCTTCAGATTACCATTTGTTTCGTTCTATCGAACACTTATTTTTAAAAATAAATCATTCCAAACAGAAAGTGGAGTGAAATCAGCCATTTCTGATCTTTTTAATTCTCCAAGTCAGCAGAATTTATCAAGAAATGTATTTTAGATTTGGAAATAGATGGCAGAAGGTTATATAATGTAATGGTAATTATTTTTTGTAAAAATAAATCAATAATTGTTTAAAAAAATGAATTTGAATTTTATTAAAAAAATACGACACGTCTTTTTACTACACATAATATATATATATAAGATACATAGTGAAAAAGCAGAAGAAATATTAAAATTATAGAAATCTAGCCTAACAAGTAACATTTATGAACCAGACTAAGAAGAAGATAAGCCGTTGGTAGTTTAATATTTCATGAATAGGGAAGAAAAGAAGTGAAGCAAGATAAAAATTGGTAAGATGATTAAGTTTTAACTCTAATCGCTAAGTTGGATATGATTAAATAAAAATATAAAACAATGGGTCTAGATAGATTTATTTATATTATCTTCTTTTTTGTGGGAAGCAAAACTGTTTTTGTAAGAGAAATTCTAAAAAAAGGTTGGAAATATTTAGGTTAATTTATATCTGTGAAATTATTAATGTTATTAGTAGAAGGGAGTGAAGACCGCCACAGTCTCCACCGTAGTAGCTGCGATGCGGGATGCAGAATGCAGAGAATCCTGGAGAGACCAAAATCAAGAACTTTCGGAACGAAAAGGATCACGATCCTCAGACATGAGAGTGCCGACCAAAGAGAGAAGGGAGTAGCATATTTTTTTATTAAGGTCTCTAAGATGGAGGATTTTTAGATATTTGTATAAATCTGAAGAGCTCCAGCCTTAATTGGTCGAATGGAGAAGAAGTTAGATTTTTTTAAATGATTGATCAGTTTTGTCTATGGAAGTGGATAACCATCCGAGAAGGGTTTAAAAATTTCGTGCCAGATCTTGTCAAAAGGACGAGTGATATCTAAAAGAATTCCACCAGAAGAATGTTGAAGAAGAAGTAGTTGACATGTCGAGTGACCTGATCGAAGGCCATACTATATAGAGAGAGTAAAATATCTAATTTCCATTAATTTTGTCATTGACATCTTAGCTATTAACTGTAAAGACCAGTTAAAATATTGCTTCGACCCTGTGCCTAACCATATCTATATAATCATTTCAATTAAAAAATATATTGCATAATTAATCAGTTTAGTAATTATACAGAAATAATTCGAGGATAATTAGAATTGTACATACAAGGTTTAATCAAAATATTAATATCTAATATTCATAACTTATTTTTAACGTATACATTAAACATTAGTATCTATATTAGATGCTTACATTATTTTTGACTATAGGAAATGTTTTACGTATTTGACGGTTTTTATTAATTTTTATAATTATGAAGGGTTTTTCCTACAACTTCTTTATAGCTGCACAGATGAAATAAACCATGAAAGAGCAACGTTTTGCGAGAATAAGGAGATAAAGTCAGAATCACTAAAAAAACCTTTTATTTTTATTTTAGGTTTTGTTGTAGTGTATTCATTGTTTTTTATTGGTGGAAAAATGGAAAACGTGGAAAGAATTTTCAGACAAACTTAAACCGTGACATATTTGACCCAATTTATTCCTAAAGATGAAAAAAAGTTAATGGACTACGCTTCGCCAATATTTTCGATATAAAGATATAAGAAATACTTCAAAGATTGATAAGCGAAGAAGTATTGAATGTATTAGATGAGGATAAAATAATATTCATGCATAAATAAATATTTTTTGAGAACAACTTCCGTGTATTTATTATTAAACCTCGTATATTAATTCAAGATAAGTGAAAATTATTATAAATCATTTGCAAATATATTAATTATTTCATTGAACTCGTCTAGTGCTCATTATATTAATGTCAAAAATCTCATTTAATTAAATGTTAAAAACATCCGATGATTATATATAGACGTGGCCGTGACTTTACAGAACAACCTACAATTATTGATTTAAGATGATAACCAATGATTAAAATTATTATTTTTCTTTTAAAAATAAATAACAATGAACACATCCTATTTACTGATTTTTTATGGTGCGATTTTAATGTACAATTAGGGTATAGAGCAATAAATCCAATTTTACATACGTATAAATGTATGACCATATTCGCTAAGCACTGACCGCCATATATGGCCAAAAATTATGCTCATACATAACAATTGCACAATATCCTATTATATAATGTTGAAGATTAAAATTTATTTTTTTGCCGTTATAATATTTTATAGTGAGCCGAAAAAAGCCATTTTTTTTGCAATAAAAATTTAAATATAGATCGTATGATAGCATAGAGAAATGCACGTGCCATACACAGATTGTCGGGGTATAATAAAACATGTATCTATCACAACGATCTATATAGATCGAAATTAATAGGAAGAGTAAATTTGCACGTTTCATCATTGGCCGTAATGATATTGTGAACGTTTATAGAAGACGCATAAAAAAAAGCGTTTTTTGCACAACCTCGTTATTTTATTGATGCAAAATGGAAGAGGTCAATAAGTACCGAAAGAAGACAATTATCGATAAGTACCGATTTTACACCGTGCGACCTTAAGACCCATCTGCCGCGTGTGAAATTCAACAAAAGCTATCATTTTAATTCTTTTTTTATGATTATTATTCTTTAATGTCACTGAATACTATATCGTTGAGGTCATGGCTTTTTATGTGATAAATATAATTATGATACATTATATTAAAAGAATGGACAGTTTACCCTTGAAGAATAAGAGGCGTTCCCTCTTCATACAATACATTTTTATCAACATCCTGGAAAGTATCGAATACATCATCGATTAATTTATCAATAAATTAAGCTCAAAAATATTGATTTTAATTTAAATTTTCTTATAAAATTTTCTCAATGGAATTCCGTTGCATCATCACAGTTTCAAAATAAATTGCTTATTATTCGGTGTGTTTGATTTATGGCATTTCTCTGCACTGCGTGAGATTACTCAATATTTGTCAGCATACAATAATTATTTACTTGATTATTTTAATTGTATTTCACTAATATAAATTAAAATAAAATAATGATATTAATAAATGATTAAAAAAAATCATAGCAAAAACGTAATCGATCATTGTCCATTAACACTTATAGATTAATTAAACGTGACCTTAATGAACCGGCATACGATCTCAATTTGTCTCAGTTATTATGATCTAATATATCCAATGCGTTCGTTGTTATTATTTAATAAACGTGAGAATCATCGCCCAAAATGTAAAGACATTTGATAAATACGATCATTTTGCAATGGTTTATCGTATTTCATAGGTTGCAAAAATATTTTTTTTTCTTATTTATATAATTAGAAAGTTCATTCGGACGTTTGAGAAAAATTGCGGTGTATTTTCACTGAATAATTTATTCCAGCACTCCTTAAAATTTTCTCATTCAATATTGGAATCTGCGGCATATTATATTCAAATATCAATTGATTTCGTGGAATAAATTTGCGTTGACATTTTTGTTATGGTGTCATAAAAAAAATATGTGTCAACTATTTCTGCAACGCTCAAAATAATGTACAACGATCAATCTAAATAGGATTTATTCAGTTTTAAAAGCTTGATGGAATAAAAATGTATAAAGCTGTGAATGAAACAATCAAATATTAACTAATAATGTTATTATTTTTTTTAATTAATAAAGTAAATTGTCAACATGTGAAATAGAAAGTTATATGACAATAATCAAAACAATGAATAAAATTGCAATGTCAACAATAATCCGTGATTATGACATATCATAGCTAATATATCAATACAACAATGTATTACCCAATATATTTATTCGTCATTAGATCATTTTTTCGATTATTCAAATTTAGTATTTATATAAGATGAAAGCTAATTTTCTAGAAAATTTATGCATTATTTTATTAATTTTTAAATCATTTACTCTATTAGAAAACAGCGGATGTTTAAATTTTGTATGTAACTAATAAAATACAAAAAAAATCGTATAATAAAATGTGATTTGTTTTATAAATTATTATAAAAGTCTCAAAAAAATGTATAAAAATGTTATCTTATAGTAAATTCACTTGAAATTCACACAATTGTTTTGTAAATAAATGTAATATAATTGTATTTTTAACCTAAATTCAATATAAGCTATGGCCAGAAAAATAAAATGCAGTCCTCTTATAGCGCTCCTTACTATGGAGTGGCGTATGTGACAATCCCTCCTGCAGTGATCCCTTCTAATCTCCGTATTCTATAACATATTAAATATTCAAGATAAAATTACATTTTTCGTAAATATTGATGTATTGATTTCATTATATTTACAAAATGCAAAAAAAAATATAACCCCAAAATTTGCATGGAGCGGATTTTTGTAGCGTGGTCCCTATATCAATACCATAAAAGGGTTGACTGTAATTAAATATAAATTACATTTTTTACGAGTCTTCCCATAGTTTGGACCTGATCTCGCACTATAGAAGGATTGAATGTAATATAAAGTGATAATATTTGAAAATTATGGATTAAAATATCGATGCTGTATAATGAAAAATAAAACTTTAAACAGGAAGGACAAGAAACAACTTTTTATAATCCTAATAATTCTTAAAATAAAAAGAGTAGTTTAGAACAGTTTAAAGAAATATTTTATCACGTTACCATACAATACTCTATCGAGATACAGCAGATAGGATTTTTTATTAGTTTTATTTTTCCGAAAACGCGTTTTTTTTAATTTTAAAATTGAAATTAATTCTAACTACACATTTCCTAAATGTTGATGTTTTGATTTTATTATATTAATATTTACAAAATACATTGAAAAAACCTAACCCCAATTTTTGTATGGATGTCTAGTTTTCTATATGGCGTGTTTCTATAGCGTAGTGATTATCTTGACGCTATGAGGGTAGATTTTAATTCAATGTTCAATGGAAATTATCAGTCAATTTTAAAAGATAATCTTATTAAATCTACGTTAAAATATTCTATAAAGAAAACATATTTGATAAATAAATATAAATTATATCTTCTGCGATATTATTTTTTTTTGTATTTAATTCTTTGGAAACTAAATCGAATAAAGGCTAGAACCACAGTCAGAATAATAAAATAAAGTAAGCCCTCGTATAACGCTTCCTGCTATAAAGCGACGTGAGTATATTTCTGAGCGCCATTTTCTAAAAAACGCTAAATTTTCAAGGTCAAATTACATATTTCGTAAATATTTAATACATTTGCGTGCGCAATAAAGGTCAAATATGAGTTACTCGCATTATATTTTTTTTTACAAATTTATTAAAAGAGATATTCATTAAAAAAATGAATAAGAAACATTTATAGGATTTTATCTGATATCTAATTCAAAAAAATACATAAAATAAAACATGGTTCAAGTTATTGGCTAAAAAATATGTTGGGCTAATACGTCTGGTTAAATTAAAAAATAATTAAATATCTAAACGTGGTATTCAATTTACCGTACAGTAATTTATAAAAGATTTTTCGGTTCTCTCAGTTTTTGATAAAAAAAATTCTCAGTTTTTGATAAGCGACTTTCGTATTTTTAAGTCTTTTATTGCTTTTTAAAAACAATATATCGATAAATTTATTTATGCACAATCTACTGCGTAAAAAGAAGAATGTGTATACATCGCAAAATCACAATATTTACATTTTTTAGATAATAATATATATTATGCGTTTTTTTAATTAAAGTTAATCGATTTTATATTCAAATATAAAGTATATATGATTTGGCCGTTAATTTTATTTAAACTATATGCAAATTCCACGCGTAGATTCGGCGACTTACGATCGATTCCACTGTATTTTAGACGATTCGATTGAACAAAACGCGGTATCCGCGTTACACATATCATCACTCCATTTGCCACTGTCCAAACAATGGATTAATGAAGACTTTTGCACCGCAAACACAATTATTCGTGGACAATGGCGGCGGCATCGGGGCCACCCATGCGATCAATCAAGAGGCCGAACAAAAAGTCGGCGAAAAAGACTTACGGCAACATCGGTAACCTTTGTTGTTATTACGGAACGGGCCTTCGTCTGTATGTAAGTGACCCAAGAGGAACTTCTTCAAGATGTAACACACACACGGCCGCCCCCGGTATAAAAGGCAATAACTTCAATCGTGGGTCATCTTTATCGAACAGAAGTGAAAGTGTTAACATCGGTCTTAACTCGCGTCGCGGTTGACACTCTTTAACTCCACAGTTAAATTCATAAATCAAAAACCAAAAATGAAAATCGCGGTGAGTGCATATATAAAATAACATCAGTGCTATGTGAAAAAAAAAATAATAAGGATTATGTGACGGGATGCTGTTTAGTGAAAAAATAAATTAATTAATATTTTATATAATTAAATTTTTAGATTATCTCCTTGTGCCTTGTGGCCTGCGCCCTCGCTGCGCCAGCTGATCAAGACGTTCAGCTGATTTCATATGAAAATGATAACATCGGATTGGGAGATTATCATTTTGCGTAAGCTTGCATAATACGATTGATTAGATTATTTGTTTTCTGAACTTTATTAATCATCAATAATTACTTATAGATATGAACTATCTGATGGAACCAAACGCGAAGAGAAGGGTCAATTGAAAAATGCTGGAACCGAAAACGAAGCCATGTCCGTCGAAGGATCATACAGTTGGGTAGCACCCGATGGAACCGTATGGACAGTCACATTCTTGGCTGATGAAAATGGCTTCCAACCCAAAATCACATCAGCGCCCAGACGTTAAGATCCATCACTGAAAATCAACAAAAAAAATCACCACCAATCACTAACATATCTGTTCCGACGACATTTTAAAACTCTCCTTATTTATTTTCATTATTTCGTCTATTAACAATATTGGTATTATTTTTCATCAGTATTATTTTATTTCTCAGTCACATATTTTCTTAATTTAAATTCTCTATCTGTATATGTATGTATATAAAAAAAAATGTGTGTTTTTATAATACACGTGTATGTAATATAATATTGTGTGTAAAATAAATGTAAGTAAAAATTAAAATAACCTACTTTTTATTTTTATCCCTCATTAAAACGATTTCGATAAAATATACAACTAAAAATTGCAGAGATGATTATTTTTATTCCATGCCGCGATTGATAAATCAAGATCAGCTTACTAGATTTTATTCGAAACATTTTCTGAATGATGCTGAATTGATATATTTACATATAAAGTCAAATTTGAATTACTGTTTTGGAAATAACATTGATTTTCATCTCTATTCAAGTCGACTATTACTTTTTTGCGATAATATCTGTAACGTATTTTAAATGAAAACATAAAATCGTGTATACTAAATTATGCTATTTAATATTAAAAATAAACGTTTTAATCTAAAATATATTATATAAGAGTCATAAATTAACTCAATGATTTTCCGAGACAATGACAATAATAATTTAATTAATTATTGTAAAATTTTTCTATTAAAATCTTAGAATACAAACGAGTCAAATTCGATAAATAAATTGTCAACATATTCTTAATACTATTCACATATTAGTACAAGTTTATCAGAAAGTGTTACATTTATACTCGTTGTCAAGTAAGTTCAATAATTTATTGTTTATTTATTTCTAATGCTATTCTGATAAATTTACAGGATGTTCAACGATTATCTATATAACTGATAATGTCAAAAAAAAGTCGATTATTTAGTAAATCTGAAAATTAGTTTATTTATTTGAACAGATTGGGAATCTTTAATGCAATGTTAACGAAGGAGTCTAACATGAAAGAGTATTGTATAATATTTTCACGTCAATAGATTTCGTCAAATAAATTCAATAATTTAATGTTATTGTTACAACGATACGTTTATGCATATATTCCTAATATTATTCTGATAAATTTAGAAAATGTTCACTACATAATCAGCGATTCTCCATCTGTATATGTCAAATTAATAGTCAGTTACTACGTAAACATAAAAAAAATATTTAGTTTGACAGATAAGGAGTCTTTGATGCAATATTAATGAATTAGGAGTCTAACCGATCACCAGAAAGAGTTGAATTGTTATGTCAATAAACTTTCTAAAATAAGTTCTACGCTTTAATGCAATTGTCATTACGATCCTTCGTCATTTATAAATGTCTAGTGCCATTCTGATTAATTTTTAAACGTGAAATAATCGTCGATAACTACGTAAAAATGAAAATAAAACAATTTAATAGTACTGTTGAGGGATCTTTGATGCCATTTTAACAAAGGAAGAACCTACAAATAAATTTATTTTTGAGTTCCAATGCTATTCTGACAAGTTTATCGGATGTTCAATATAGAATCAGCAATTCTCTATCAATAATATAAAAAAAAACATCGATTGCTAACATAAGCATGAAAATTAATTTAATTATTTCCTGCAGTTGGGGAATCTTTGATGCAATGTTAATGAAGGAGGAGCCTAATTGATTACCAGAAAGTGTTATACAGTCAAACCTGTTTTTGTAAGGTAGATAGGGACTGTATACAATAAAACAAATAAAAACATCATAACAAAATTCACGAATAGCTATAAAAAATATTTTTCAAAACACAAAATTTCATAGAGAATTATATAAAAAAAATAATAAATTTTCTCTTTAAAATGAATCTTTTCTTAAGGTTCTATGAGTATGTAAACAATTTAACCCTCTTTGACCCACGAAGCTTTTTCAAATTACCTACACGTTTATTTTTATAAACTTAGTTTTTCTTAAGTTTATAAAATCGGTTTGTCATTATATTAAAAGAAATTAAGCTTTTTTGAATAAAAAATATATTCGTTTTAATACAAATTTTCAAATATAAATTGGTTAAATGATTTAATGTTCTTTTGTGACATCACTCAGCATTTTAATCAACTGAATATAACACCTCAAGGAAATGTATCAATTGTGTTATTGGTGTGTGCGAGTATTAAAATATTTATGACGAATCTTGACATCTTCACTATAGATTTAAACATAAAAATTCCATAACCCTTCTCACCAGCTAGTATTAAAAACAATAATTAACAAAAATTTCACCCACTTCTCAAAAAGGTTCGCCATCACTGATATAGTGCAATACATATGTAATGTAATTGACTTACGCAATATTGTAATGTAATGATAAAATACATTCGAATATACAGGCAAAAAAATATTCAAATTACATACTTTTTTATATTATTTTTTTAACTGGCATATAAAGAGTAACACAAAAAAATTAATAATTTATTATAATTGTCATAACTATTCTTTGTCGTTTATGTATTTCTAATGCTATTCTAAAATATAGCAAATATTCACTCACCAATTCACTAAAATCAAAATTATAGCAGATTACTGAGTTAATTTGAAGATAATTAAGTTATTATTAAAATAAATTAAATTAATATAACAGTTGGGGGATCTTTGATGTAATGTTAATGAAGGAGGTGCCTAACTCATCATCAGAAAGTAATTTTACATTAATAAACGCTTCAAAAATACTAAATTGGGACGTTAACCTTACGTTAACAAACTCTAGGGGTTTGGCTACCAATCTTGCTTAAAAATGTGTCTATATTAGAAGGTTTAAGCATCTTATTCCAAAAAAAAAATGATTAGAGATAATTTCAAACTAGGACCCCACAAAAAATCCGGATTTCGAGTAGTTAAGGACATAAACTGACCTTTTGCTTCCATTCATATAATGAATTTTGAATTATTTATAATATATAATAACGTAGTTTTAATAAAATAATATAATAAATAATTAGAGAATTAATTAGCAACAAATCGATTCTGCGAAACTAAACATTAACACGTTTAACAACATCTTATGATACTAATCATCATTAGAGACAACGTTATAAAACCAAGTGACAACGTTTAGAGATGATTTTCAATGCAGAATATTTTCAATAAAAGCAGTAAAGTTTTAACCTAAACATGCAGGTAAATATATAACCAAGATTTATATCAATATATATATATATGTTTAATAATAATCTAATCATTCATTTAAGTCATATTCAGTATTATTCGTCGCATATTTTGCACTCTATGTAAGTGCAGATGAACTAGATTTGGGAAAGACAATTTTAACTACTGTAGATTTTCCTCCAGAAGTATATTTAAGACAGACTGGCGATTGGTTTGCGCTAGAGTAAGATAATAATAATATATTGATTGTATTTTTATTTACATTATAATAGTTAATTAATGTTTTTTTTTAGATACGGTAAAGGAGATCAGCTTTTGCGCAAAGAATTAGTCGACTTGACTGATGCAGTCGACTCTAAGAATCCTCACTACACAGTTGTTGGAGTTTTAAACATACATAATGATACTCATTCTAATATGTATTCGTATAGTGGTGATGAAAATGGAATTAAAGTATTGGGCGTTAGAGAATCATCCGATATAATCAAAGTGGATCCAATTAAATATGCACAAGATTTCGGATGGATCCGACCAGAAAATACATTCGTTTATTATTAAATCATCTCATATATACGTATAATGTTATAAAATAAATAATATTATTTAAATCATCTCAATTTTAATTTATATCCTTTCAACGATGCAAAAATAAAATGAATTATTAATTCAAAATATTTTTATGAAATATTTACGATGTTATTCGTAATTTAAATATATTATTATTGATAATATAATAAGGAAAACAGTAAGGTCATTCTTAAAAATAAAATCGAAATTCTCAAACAGGACATTTGATCCGTTCAAATAAAAATATTTTATATTTCGCCAATTTATCACATTGCTACTTAATTTACATGAAAATAGCATTTTGGCAAAAATTAATGATCGTTATAAATATTATATATGATAGGATTTTATTATTAATTTAGACAATTTCAGAATAATTGTAATAAAACGTATTTTAATATAAATTTTTGCATATTTGAGGTGTGCAGATTCGTATTATTTTTTTATTTATTTATCCACCGTGTCCATCTTTATGGTGTGCTTTAGAAAAATCACAATTAAGTTATCTACTCTGAATATCTTTGTGAATTCTTGGCATTCTGCCTTGGAAGCCGCCGTTCTCAAGGTGTCCTTGGTAATGGCCTCAACACGGCCAAAACAATGTTTATCATGAAAATGCCATCAGCGTTAACATCTAAGTTCGTGGTCAAATTAGTGCAATATACATAATTTAATAATAGGAAATTGGATAATATAAAAAAAAATATGTCTATTTTTTGCAAAAAATATTATTTTATAGGTATGATCAAAAACGTTGCCGTAATTATTTTTTTATATAAAAATCTTTATTTATTTATCGATATTAATTTTGTTCCATTCAAAGTTATCCTCAACACATACATCAGGGGTCGCCAAAGCGTCTTCCCGGACTCAAAGGTATCCACAAAGCCAATTTAATATGAATTCAAACACTATCATGATTTATGAAATATTTGAAACTAGTGAAAAAGGATTGCCGACCCCTGACATTCATGATACACTTGTATCCACGTTTTGCTATCTTTGAAGCACTTTTAAAATGCAATTTTCATTGTAGCTTCTTCGGTAATTTTGTTTCCGCATTGTTGGAAAAACCTTTTCATCTTCGGAAATAAGTAGAATTTTCAGAGGACTATGTTCGACGAATACGAAGGCTGAGGCATTAAAAAATTATTGTATTTTTGCTAAAAAACATCTACTTACTACAAGCAAACTTTTCAACAGATAGCTATAAAGTAAGCAGCCAATATAGCTATAAATCCCAACGATAAGGAAAATATTATTGAATCAAAAGAGTGTATATTTTATTTAGTAGACCTATTTCCTTTATTTATAATGTTAACAATATTTAATAATGTTTATAATTGTTTAATAATAATATAATAATAACAATAAATCGAAATGATTCTCGATACTTTGAATATATTATGCAAATTTTCGTTGTTGAAAATGATAAGATAAATGTTGATGACATTTAAATCTACACTGGCCAGTTGAAACAATTTAACCGATCCATCACAATGGTTCAAAACTAAACGCGTCATCCAAAGGGGGTATATTTATAATGGAAAACATTTTATGTCAAGAAATTGATGATTTTTTCTATTAACTTTTAAAAAAAATGGATTATTCTAAGAATAAAAACAGTCATGCATAATATGCTTCATAATTTAGTCGATAGTTTTTAACGAATCAATATGACACGTAAATGACAATGCTCTCGGCGATATCTCGCCGCAGATCGAGCTCTCACAGCACGTGTCACTCGCACTCGGCACATCGAACCGGATGCGAGCGAGAAAAAACAACGAACGCGTGGCAAAATCATCGAATATTGTTGTTTTTATATTTTATTCCATAATTGCAGACAATGAAGGACGATGATTATGTATAATATTAACACATTGCCTACGGGGCGAATCGCGGTCAAACTTGCGCTGGGGCGGGGCGCTTTCGCCGAAATTTGGTGAATCGTCGTCTTTTAGAAAAAAAATCATAACTCTTTTATTAATCAAGATATTGAGCCGAAAATTAAATGACTTGAACTTCAACATTTCCTGGATAGTTAATGTAAAAAAAAATCTGAAAGCAGGAGTTACTAAACATTTTGGGAACGGGCGTAATTAATTTTGTCGGCTAGCGTGTCTTATGCGCGCCCCGGACATACACAAATACGCTTTTGACGTGGAATCCACGTCCCCCGTAGGCAATGTGTTAATACTTTACACTGTTTTAGTCAAAACAAAAAGTTTGTGACACGGGGTCCCAAATATAATCGGCATGGCTAGATTAAAGAAGAAATCAATGCCTGTTGTAAAGATTTGGGAAGTCTTGGATTATAAATCCTTTTAAAAGCGACAAAACCGATATGAATTTTTTGCTTTAAATATAATAGATTAAATTAAAGAAGATTTTGGAAGATCAATCAATTTTCAAACCAAAGTTAAGCTAATTTTTTCTCTATTTCTCACACGGTTGAGTCAGAATTAAGTCAGTTTACAGTTTATTAAGAAAAACTAAAAATCAATTAAATAATACAGTTTTCTTTGAGATTTTTATGTGCAATTATTGAGTTTTATGCTATATATTATAAATACAAATGTAAAAGGATCTATGAAGAAAAAGACGTCGATGTAATAAAAAGTTTGGTAACTCCTGCTATAAATAATGAGGATAAATGCTAAATGTTGTGTTAATATACATCACGGATTAATATACTAACAAGTCACAAAAGGTGATAATTAGACATGGAGATATTGGAAATATTTTTATTAATAATTGCATATCATTATAATTATTATATAATATTTAGACATCATAATAGGACAACATAATTAGATTGTTATTATAAATGAATATATGTTATAATGAATGAATATCATGAAAGAATCGTTATCGCATCGATTAGATAAATTATCAAAAATATTAATTTAAAATATATAAATTTAAAAATAAACACTTCAAAATTATTTATCAGATTTAAAATAAATACAGTAATAACTTTTGTGTAATTAAGATAAATAAAACATTTGTCATAATCTTTCCATAAGGTTTATATATAAATGATTCAAATTTAGTTAAAATTTAACTAGTCATCGAATACATATCATTAGAACTATTATATTCATATAAATATGACCAAGGTATATTATCGTATTTAAATATTAGAATATTATTTAACTTTAAATATATTTATTGCATTCAGCCCGTACCTCTTGGCTCTCTGCATTTTTGCAATCATTTTCACAACATCATGTGAGACTGATGTATTTAGCGACGTGGCGAAAACAATACAATCGACAATAAAAGTTGCTCCAAATACTTATCTCAAAGAGAGTGATGATTGGTAATATATTTCGTAAGTATTGTGTGTATTTAATCATGTTGGATGAAATAATTATATAAGTAAATGTTATTTATTCGTAAACAGATATGGACCTAGCGGTAATAAGCAACGCGAAGAGATTATTAAAAGATCTGAAGCTTCAGTAATGGACGGACGTGGAGAAAACGTAGTTGTTATATTTGTTCATTATTACGTTGATGATTGACGAAGTTGATGATAAGTTGATGGTCGATTCATATACTGGAAATTGAAATGCAGTGCGCATCATCGGAACAAAAGACGGACAAGACAACAGAACGCTGAAATCCATTGATTTGCTGAAGAGTTTGGATTTACACTGTAAAATAATTAAAATTTAATTAATATCTGACAAATAAATATTTTTGAATAATAAAATATCTATTTTTATATTTATTTATATTCATATACATCTAACACCATCTATGGTTGTCGGTTCGTAACTTTTTACATTAAAAAAAATTTCATTAATTAAATTAAAAATATGTCACTTCAGATTATATTTTGAATTATTTAATATTTCATCCGATAGATGATGTATTATTATTTAATAAATAATTATATTATTACATAAAAATTCTAAATAATCATTCAAGTTAATTAGATTATAAAAATATATCACATATAGAAAGGTTTTGATAAAATAAATATGAGGATATTTTTTTTTATTGTTATACACTTTGGCGTATCTTGACATTGGTAGCCGAATTGGATAATACTTTATTTTGCACTGTCGATAGGTTTTAGTTACAATATTTGGTTATGCTCTTCTCATTTATCTTCTATCTAAATAAATTTAAATGGGTCCAAACTCCAGCGTTTTTTTTTATATCGTTTTTTACTGGCTGGGCATATTTTTGTTAAATTATTTGTTATTAATTATGGGATTAAATAAATATTCCAGAAGAGATAAAACCATTCATTGGCAGTTAAATTGTTTCCTGGAATGGAAATTTGTAGCTGAAAAACAGTTGAAAAACGAAGTACGTCACTAAAATTGACTTATATGGATCACAATAAATTTAGGAAGTTTCAGATGTGAAAGAATTTTTAATCAAAAATTGTTAACTCAAAGATAAAAAATACCGAAATAAGCTATAGTGAAAATTAGCATACAGCAAAAAGAATACACTTGTGCTAGTTTGGAGAGATAAGAGGATCCTCATAATGCTCAGTACAAAGAACAAGTCATCTTCGCAATTAGTGATTATTAAATAAATCGCCAAGTCATGAATATTTCTAGCCGAAATGAAGTTTTTTATAAGCCGACAGTAATATACAACTATATAAAAAATATGGATACTCCAAGGAAAAGAAGGCGAACAATATTTTATTGTGACAGGAAACTTATACTCCGTCCTGTAGAGTGCTCCAAAAAAAATATCAAATAACTAATTTTAGAAATATTTTTTTATAGACATTTACACGTATTAAATATAACTAAAAAAACAAAATATTTTATTTAATAAACACTATTATTTATTAAATTTAATAAGAATGGCTCGGACCTATGCCAACACTTATTTAAAAAAAACCTTGTACTACAAAGAGTTAAAGAAATATATTATTTAGCTGTGAAATTATTACATAAATAATATTTACTTAACTGTACACTCTCCATTGCGACGTGTATAAACAATGATTTTCTTTTCGGTACTTTTAATATTATTATATCTAATGAGAGCCATATTAAATTAAAATTAATCTCAGCCTTTTTTGCATAGAATATGCGAAGAATCCCAAGCGGTTTTTTTAGTAAAAAAACAATAGTTTTCATTATTTTTTTTATCTCATCTAATGATTTGTTTTAAAACATAATTCATTCTGTGAGGCCCTGACTGTGGAATGTATGATAATAACTAATCTACAAATATGAATATAAACATAAACAAACGAAAGAAAAAAATAATTATATAAAATATTTATTCTTAAAACATTATAAAAACTGAAAAACTCATATTTAACCTAAAAAAGAATTATTTTATGTAAAGAAATTGTTTGGAAATGAAAATAGAAAATGGTTTTTAGTCAATATATGAAAAATGAAAATGGACATTAAAGATAATAATATTGTTACGCAAAATTGGCAAATATCATTCACCCTTCCATGAACTTATAAATCTTTTTTTTAATAAATTTGTATAAAGCTTCTTATAATTATTTAATACCTCATGGATAATCTAATCAGTTTTTTGGACAGTTTTTTTTAATCAATTTATGCATACACCAGTTGGGGCCGATGATCGGCCCCGTGAGGGTAAAAGGGTTAAAACCATTTATTAAAAAATTATGTCGTCATCCAAACCTTCTTGTTAGCCCTCCAATATACGGGATTATAGCCCTTGCTTAAATCCAGGGGCACCTCGTCTATATACATCAGCGGACGGCAGCGGGGTAGGGGGATCTCGTCACTAAGAGCTATGTTGCGCTTCGACTCGGAGCGATCCCGCACTGTCCATACAGAGTCACTTTTCAAATATATATTTTTTAATTTTTAATCTTTCCCCAAATATTTGCTTTGGAGCCGCCACTATTTAAACCCATCAACGGTAATAGCTAGAAAATTAAGTTGATTAGCGACAGTTTCACAATGTGGCTACAAAATTATATCAACACCCCATCCTTTGCTAATTTGAAATCACTAGCAGCTTATTCTGATTTGAATAAATAAACCATCCTAAGCATTTTCTTTCAGGACAATCGAGTTTTATCAACATGTTCAGGTGTAAATATTTTTTCTTATTTTTTTGTTTTTTAAATCAAATCGCATCACCGTACCATTTACGATTTTTTTTTAACACTTCTAGCTATCTTTGCTCGCCCAAAAATTTAGTTTTTCTCCTGATGTATTCAGGGTTCATTCTTTACGATCGGGTTCATATATTTTGTAATATTGTTTTAGCATTTATAGGAATGCTTTTTTGTGTATAATCTTTTTTTGAGATACTCATAGCTTTTTCCATAGATTTTTTTAATAAACATGAATGTAAAAAAAAAATTCTTCCAAGCTTAATGTCGCTCGCTAATGATTTTGAAAAATCGCGTGAATCGAGGGATGAGTTTATATCACACATCTTATTATAATTATTTAGATGTATTCATATTCTTAGGCATTCTAAAAAATAATTCATTGCGTTCTTTTACTATAATTTTAATTAATCCTAATAATAATAATATATTCTGTATTAATAATATCAGATTTCACGTCCATTTTTTTATTAAAAATTATACATGCATAGTTATTATATTCTTTTTACATAGTTACGAATGAAGAGCTGTCATTTATACCCGGATCGTGATAATATACATCACGTCGTGATTAACCTTGTTGCATTGTAATTTTTTGTTGATCATGAAATCATGAAAAAATCTTATACAAACTGGAATTACCAAGTACCAATTGTTATTTCATTGAAAATTCATGCGAAAGGTTTTATGATGTAGCAGCCTCAGTATTCAACGGACAACACTACGTTTCTATTAATAATGAAAAAACGAGAATAGATGAAGTTTTACAAACATAAATATATAAATATAACATTATTCTATAGGGATATAATATGTTTAAGATATGCTACTATATTAGAATATTTCTGAAAAAAAATATAACATAAAATGGTTGAGTAAAGATAGCACACCCATATTGACAGTTAAGAGTTGGCAGTTTATTCATATATTGGAGATGATTTTAAAACTAATCGAGTAGATTATTTTAGGGATGAAACTGATTATCATCCAACAAATAGTGTTAGAGAAATAGTTCTGGCGTACCATCTAGTTTATATTAATATAATAAAAATTTAAATGATTTCAAATTGCTGGTGTGGATAGAGAGAGTATCAAAAGTTCGCCTCATATATAATATTAAGGAGTATAAAATCAGAAAAATCATAATTTATTAACTTATTTTAATCACATTTTAAACTTTGTGCTATCAATGACAGTCTGCGAACTTTAAGCGAAGAATTGAATGATATTACATCTCGATGAAAATAAAAGCGTTTGAAGAATTAATTCTAAATAATATGAGATGGACCCAAATTTAATGTCGTATTTTCGGAAAGCATAGTTTAAGATTATTTTACCTCAGTCTTTTGACTGAGAAAGACGTGTTTGAATATTTTGAATGTCGTGAAAAAGTGTCCACTTTTTGTTTTGGGTAGTTTTGAGACTTGTCCTTCGGATGAACAATTGCGTAGCTGTATGCTGGTTCAGTTTCACGTTGAGAAAAAGACAACGGAGGCAACAAAAAATATTTGCGATGTTTATGGAGAGCATTAAACATCAGGAAATATCAAAGTGGGTTCAAAAAATTTAAATATTGATTTAACAAATGATCCTTAAGTGGACGTTTTGGTGAAGAGGATGCAACAGCCCTGAAAGAAGAAGTTGAAAAAAACCTGACTCTTCAGTATCGAAGAATTATCGAGCCAAGCCGGTATTTCATGGTCGTCAACTCAAAGATACCTGAAAAAAATGAGAAAGATTAAAAAAGAAGGCATATAGGTCCAGTGACAACACATGAGGCGCGGTATCTGTGAGTTACTGAAGGAGAAAGAAGAGTCGCAACATTAGGTTTGACAGATTTATTGCATCCATCTCATTCTCCAGACCTATCTCCAGCTTTATTATCAGCTTTTTCGCTCATTTAAGCATTATTTACCAGAATTTTTTTTTAAATCAAAAGATGAAATAAAATCCGCCCTTTCAGACTATTTCGATTCTAAGCCTGCAGAGTTTTATAAAAAAAGGCATTTTAGATTTACCTAATAGATGACAAAAGGTCATAATATTGGTAATTATTTTGTATAATTAAGTTTAATAAATAATTAGAAATATGAGTTTTAGTTTCACTAAAAAAATACGACATTACATTTGAGTTCTTCTAATAGTATCACCCAAATAAAATATATTAATAACATGAAAACGAACGTATTAATACTTATATATCTGCATAGTTAGTGTCTGAAGAAACTTGTTATTAAACTTGAACGATAACAGTAAAAACTATAAAGATGCATATACGCATTTAAATAATTTGCGTCGATACTATCGATACCGAAGAAACCTGTTTTTGAACTTAAATAATTTCAATAATAACTATAACAGCAAAATGAAATAAAACTAAATGTATAGTCCTCGGCGAGGTAGATAGGACATGGCGCTAAAAAAACTAAATTAAAAGCAGCAATAAAATTGATCGTATTTGAGTAAATTATGGATTCTCGACTCGTGAAGTCTTGAAGCAATTAAATATCATTATTGTTATTATTTTTTTTTATATTAACTATTAATCCATTTTCCTTCATTTCCAAAGAACGTGACCTTGTGCATGATTCCCATTATGGAGGACCATGGACATGTTTTTCATGGGAATATATAGTGCAGTGGTTTTCCGTTGCCTTCTGCACTATACTGATTTTTTTTATACTGAGAGCGATGCTGTCCGCCTCCCAACTTATTTTTTTCGAAAATTCATTTCACAAAAAGGTTGTCAGCCTTCACCCCACCCTTCTATTGACCAACGTCACTCGGTATTCTTCGGAATCCATTCGAGTACTATCTGCGCTCAGTAGCGGTTAACTTGACTATCATAATTCGATTGTAATTACCTTCAAACTACGACGGTTCTAAACTAAAAAAACGTATAAAAGTAGTTTTCAATGTTGCTCAGATTATTTATTATTTTGGTTCTTGATGAATGTTTCAGCTGTGGAAAAAATAAAGGAAACGAGATGTGATGAATACTATGAATACTTATAAAAATACCAATGTAATCGTTTAAATTACTTTGTAGTGCAGAAGAAATACTCATGTGTTTTATTGTATTGATTTATTTTAATTGCTTTTGTACTATGAAACATGAAAATTTAGAACTCTGTGATAATTCTTCAATGACTGTTTAGCAGGTTATTGTAAATTTTTGAGGGTCACACTGATGTATTTATATGAAATTGGCATCTGTTTACTGTTAAAACTGCCTTTAAATCTTTGACGATTGGTATATTGTGTCTGACGTATTTATCAAAAGTTCTGACTTTTTCTACGACGAGTTTTTCTACTAACGAGATTCTTATAGATGCGATCAACCTTTTTAAGACTACGTATTACTTTACGTTGCTGCGTTTTTCTAGAACAGAAAAATTTGTGCATTTATTATTGCATGGTTTTCTCGGAAATCAGATTCATTTCGCAGACATCAAATTTTTCCTCCTCAGTGTCAAAATACCAGAGTGCAGTATTTTTTTGGTACTCATAATTATTGTTCAATTAGAGCGAAAGCATTTTATCTCTATTTTACACTATATACAAGTATGCATAATAATTATCAGAAAACATTCAGATGTATCCATTTTCTTAATTTTATGTAATCATCCGTAATTACAAATGAAGAATCATCGTCCTTGATACCTAGTTCGTGATTAAATTCCACACAATGTGATCAACTGTGTAGCATCCTAATTTAAGATTTTGAATGAATTAAAAAATGGCAATTAAAACAATCATTAACATTTGTCTGAATTGATTATTAAAATGTTATTCTTAGAATATATCAATTCTATGCATAGATATCGATACTTATATATTTGAGGAAAAGGTGCATGGATTTATTTGGTAGAGATTTTCTCGATCTTCCCGTTACCTTGCTATAAATCTGTTGTAAAATTTAAATACTAGTCAGTTGGTGTTTATTCGTATAGCATTTAAGATCGAAGTTTTTATACATACCGTTTTTAGTGTCGAGTGGATGTTGTGCAGACAAGTATGGAAAGTTGCATCAAGGTTAGACAGATGTGTAAATTTAAATCTTGTTTATTTTGTGCCTCATAATTATAGTAACTAACAATAAAAATAGCAATGTATACGTACTATTATTATTCATTCATTGAACTTGGATTATTGCCAGGATTTGAGGTAGGATTATTACGTTTGAAATGTTTATTTTAATTTTTAATAAAAAAAAAAGTTGTTTCTTTCGATTAGCGGTAAAATGTATTTTAATGAAGTATCAAGCATTTTTTTTTTCATGAAAGATGATTGCCAAATATGACCCCGAGGTATTTCGATTCGGTGCTTCACTGAATTAATGCGTCATCGATTTAAAATTGTTGTGTCCTCAGCTAAGAGCAATATTTCATTTTTGCTATTAAGAATAGGCAAGTCGGTAGTTAATATAGAGAAGATCAGAAGTGAGATAACGGATCTTTGCGGTTTTTTTTCGTTGAAAAGAAATCGATCAAACTATTGGATTCCCACCATATAATTAGAATGTAAAATAGGCGTAGAAATCATTTAAAATTTTAAACAGAGCGAGGAAAGGTTTTAAGAAGACATTTGATGGCTCTGTTAGTGATGTCGTTTCTTTGTTTTTCTTTTAATTTTTAATGTAATAAAAAAGTTCGGAGGAAGTTGGGTTTTAGACATTAGTGTTATTAAAAATAGAGATAGTGTCTTGTATTTGAGATGTGAAAATCATTGAAGAGAAGATAAGTTAAAAAAATCAACAAAAAGATCTCATTTTTTTAACGGAGTGAGCAAAGGACGTTTGATACCTTGAATGAATTGGGGCGAACCTCGTCGTCTGGTTTCTTATTATTATTTTGATCTTACTATTTTCCAAAGAGAATTAATAGTTAAAGTTAAATTTTCTATTTAGTTAATATATGCTTTGATATTAAATTTTCGCAGTCCGTTTTTAATAATTTCTTGGAGTTTGTTAGTAATTCCTTAGGGTTAGGATTTTTGGTCATAGTATTGACCAAAGAAGTGGAGTGATGTTTAAGATTTTTATTGTCGTATTTGGAAACGATATAAGATATTTTAAATGAAACTAAGAATGCGAGTAATATTGGGATTGTTACCATTGTTTCTATTACACTCGATATTTTCTCCCAGTTTGGATATTGCAAAAGAAAATGGAGTTAAACGCGTTGTTAAATAGTATTTTCATCAGAGCCGGTCTGTCATCTGCTTTAAACCCATCTATCACCCATACGTTAAGTGAGAAATTAAAGTTCTTAGTTATTGCAAAATCGATTATGCTACAGGTTCTGTTTGAAAGATTAGTGTCATACGTGAAATCTTTGGAGCATCAATGAACTAGGGTTTCGTGGCAGAAGATTGTGCATTTATATCCCAATTTAATTCTAAGTTTGAGGGCCCTAAAAAGAATGCTTTGCATTGAAACTATCCCTAGAAAAAAAGACATAATGCAAGGGATGTTAGTTAGGGTTGTCATTAACTATGGTTTTTAAGTCATCCAGAGAAGGCAAGATATGAGCACTGCTTTTAATCGATTACGACAAGAATGACTCGTAATAAAATTCAGAAGATGAATTGGAAGGTTTTACTACACACTCCTAAATTGCCAGATATTGCTCTTTCAGATTAAAACTTCTTTAGGTCAATGTAACATAGCATTAAGTTACTTCAGTTCAAAATCAGACATTTATAAATTTTATACATTTTATAAATCACTTTGATTTTTTAATCCCATAATATAATAATCAGGTCAATACAAAAAAAGAGGCATTGGTATGTAAAATCAAATAAAAAATAATAAACCATCATAACAGTGTCAGACAGACACTAAGGACACAGAGGACATCATAATCCAAGATCTGATTGTGGTCGAGACAGATATAGTTACGGAAAAAAATAGAGTTGAAAAAACCTGATAAACCTGAAGAGCTACCAAAAAAATATGCTAAAATACATGGCTGTAGTTTATGCCCAGATTAATTTAATTTAATCAAAAATTTAAAGACTATCCCTTCTCATTCAGTAAGAAAGTTATTATTAAATATATGAAGGAAAAAAACTAAAAATTATACAAATAAACCTGAACATGTTAACATATAAGAAAAATAAACTCATCACTTCAATCACTAAATAATCGCTAGAGTTATTACTAAAAATAATTCCTAAATAATTTTAATAAACAAATTGTATATTAGTCTGAATAAAACAAATTTTAATTTTCATACATAAAATGGATTGATTTCGATTGGATAAAAATAATCATAGCATGCATAGAATGATTTTGCAATACTAGCATTAAGAATACTATAATATAAATATTATACTTAGAAAGCTTATATTATTTTAAAAATAAATTTATAAATAGCATTCATGATATTTACATTTAATAATTGAACTGATAACGATTGAGCCGGTGATAATGTCATTAAATCAAGAAAATTTGTTAAAAATAGGTAAACCTGTTCCACTCTATCCACTTTTAGTCGAATCTATGAGTTACTCTTATTATATTTTTTTACTAATTTATTAAAAGAGATATTCATTGAAAAATTGAATAGGAAGCATCTAAATGGTTTGATCTGATATCCGAACCTAAAAGCCTTTTTTTTAATTAAAACTTCTTCAACTTTTCTTTAAAAACTTGGTTCAATTGATTTGCTAAAAAAAAATTCGGCTCAATACGGAGTAGAAAAGTTTAATATATTAAAATATTCTAATGATGATACATTTTCGAATTGAATTTTTAATGTTTGCATTTTTTAATTTTAGATTTTTGTATTCGCATACTTGACAAATGAGTGTCTTTCGGCTGTCATAGTAAATAAAAATCAAAATGACGTTATAAAACATTTTAATATTGATCCATGGAGTCCTGGAAAATACGGCTTCGAGTAAGATAATTTATTATTAAACTTAAATAATATATTTTTATGTTACATAAATATATACCATTATTATATACAAGGTTTGATACTTCATCGGGGATTAGCAGAAGAGAAAATGGATATTCAAAATTGTCTAAGGATGGTACACCAATTATTGCGGTTAAAGGATTTTATTCCTATGTTGGAGATGACTTAAAAATCTATCGAGTCGAATATGATGCAGATGAAAATGGTTATCGCCCAAAAATTAGTTTTACAGGAGCTTCACAAAAACCTATAATTGGTATGCCTCATTCTTTAGAAGTTCCACCAATATCCAATACTGAGGTATTTATTTATATTTATAAAAAATCTTTATTATTTCATTATGAAAATAAATAAACAATGATAAAACTGTTTATATGATTTCAGGACAATGATTTAATAGATAGGGTACTTCCTCCCGGAGTTGCAGCATCACTTTTAGGAGGATAGAATAAGCAAAATGATCATTAACCATGTTATTTTAATTACATTTTTATCTATGGTGCATGTTCTTAAAAAAAAACTGTGCTTTGATAAAAAAAAATCGTGCCATCTAAACTTTTAGCGAATTTTATTGCAAAAAATATATATATTTAAAAAATATGTAATATCATCGTAATATAGATTTTAATCATAAAATTACATGAATTGAGACTAATATTTGTATATAGACGATCTTACTTACTTATGATATGTATATAATAACGTGAAAGTATTAAGATAATTATATTTTAAGCAATGTTAATGAAATCTATGTAATAATTTCCGCATAAATTTTGACGCTTTTAAAATTAAATAAAAAATATTAATAAGTATATACTTTGTATCTAAACGATTTGTGAACGATTACTGTAAAAATTATGAAAATGCATATACACAATTTAATAATTTGTCAAAGCCAAAATTTAGTTCTTGATGAGGCAAACGTGAAGAAAAATAAATTAAAAACAGAAAACTTTTTTAACTTTCAGTTATTATATAAAGAAGAATATAATATTTGGGGTGCTAAACAGATTTATTTATAGAACATTAATT
This sequence comes from Philopotamus ludificatus, assembly GCA_022495035.1. NCBI lineage: Eukaryota > Metazoa > Arthropoda > Insecta > Trichoptera > Philopotamidae > Philopotamus > Philopotamus ludificatus. Next base: position 16,133 of record JAGXCT010037134.1, on the reverse strand, counting down.
GTTCAATCAATACTTATTCATTTTTCTATCCTCCTACTTGTAAATATAGGTAGTATCCATCCCATCTGGCAGGACCAAAATACTGACCTTTCTTGAAGCGCATTTTTACGTGGACAGGACCACAGAATGTGACTGTAATTCTCACAGACATACGCACACCAGAAATGTGGAGATTCTATAAGGTTAAACTCTTTAAATTCAGCCTTGAAATTACCGTGGCCAGTCAGATATTGACTGACCTAGAAGTCTGGGAAAAACCAGATACAATTTAGCTTGGCACTGATATTGCGAAAAAAGAGAGGCAGACACGGCTTCCTCTTCAATCACGACAGCTCGAGACACCATTAAACAAAAAGTTAGAGGGTTTGAATGAAAGTTATTATTACATTTATCATACTCTTCGGATCTTGAGCCTTCGGATTTGAATTTGTTTCCCATTCTACGGCAGTTTTTGACTCAAAAAAATACTGCCTAAAAATAATAGTCCACGAGCGATATCTGATAATTGACATAGTGATGGACACCATGAATATTTAAGTACCATTCGATTTATCCTTTAAATTATTTCATGAATTATTTTTAATTTGCGAAGACGTGCTTTGTAGTGCAGAAGAATTATTCATACGCAAAAGAATACTCAATATCAACGCAGTTTTTTTACTATTGATCTATTTTAAAAACTTCTGCACTATAGACCATGAAAATGTAAGCTTCTATCTTTTTCGATGCTTATACTAGTGCCTTTTCAAGTAATTATATTTTCTTTAGGATCGTCCTGATTTATTCAACTAAAATGTGTTTTTGATTCACTGCTTTCTACATCTCGCATTGCATGTTCCTTCCTTTGCATCTTTAAATATTGCCAAACTCGATGAGGTTCTACAGACTATATTTTTATATTTTTCAATGTCAACATTATTTTGTTCAATGAGAGCTGCTTTCTATTGCAGGGTTTTTCAAACTATGTTCTGCGGTAATTAAACATCTTCTACTTCTCTACTTCATATTGAAAGGTGAGTGATGGTCAATCTCTACTGATATTTAAAATCCGGATTATTTCAAATGTTGTGCAATGAAATGAGTAGTATGCATACAGCTCTTTTATTACATACTGAAGTGAGATAGCTATCAAGAGAAAATACACTATTAGGACTATATGAACTTCAAAACGAGTATTTGGTCGTTTCAAAAATACAAAATAATCTTGGTCAATATTTGAATACAGGAGATAAAATTAGATCTTTAATAAAAAAATACAATTTTGTATTTCATCATTTGAATCTAAAAATTTTAATTGTTTCCTGCCTAACATGAATGTTTAAATGAATTAAATTTTAAAGTATATGAAGAAGTGTCCAATTCTTTTTTATAAAAAAGCTTGAATGATCCTCGACTTGGAGAAAGGATTGCTGAATCCCGAAAAATACATTACTTCAGAAAGATGGTTAATAACAAAAGTATTCCTCATTTACACTCAGCATAGTGAAGTAATTATGGTCAATCAGAGGTATGTAAGGGAATAAATCCTCTTGATTTTGTCTTTCCAGGATTCTCTGCATTCTACATTCCGCATCACAGCTACTACGATGGATCCTGTGGTGTTCTTTACTTGGTTGTTTCAGCTGGTGGGCGCAATGTCCTTCCCTTGCGTCCTTGTACATTTCCAAGGCCGAAGAGCTTCTCCGGGCTATTGTTTCTTCTGTTGAGATCTCCAAAGTATCGAAGAATCCTTTTGAGACATGGTAGAAAGTTGGTTATCTTTATCGTTCCTCGTTTTTTACGACAGCCACGTTTGTGCAATTGTGCGTTTAGCGGTCCATGGTATTCTCAGCAGACTTCGCCAATACCATAGCTTTGACATCGCATTTTTAGCCATCCCTATTCGCCTTCTTATCTCTAGCTCAAAATTTCCATTACTCTTAAAATTCGTTAACCCTCTCTAGATCTGGATATCTGATTACTTTTGTCGACTATCATTAGCTTGGTTTTATTAATATTGATCTCGAGACCTAGTTTTCTACTTTTGCAAACAATTTTTTTGAGCAGATCAGCCATTTCTTCTTCGTTCTTGGCTATCAATGTCGTATCATCAGCATATCTATAATTAGATTTTTTTTACCCGCTATTTTGAATCCGCCTTCCCAGTATTTAAAGGCTTTTCTCATAATATACTCCTCGTATGATTTAAATAGATCTGGATAGAGTATACAGCCCTGCCTATGCTCTTCTCTTTGATTTGGCGGATATTGAGAATTTGCTCTCGAATTCCTTTTCCTGCTATTAAGGTATTTGCCAACCAGTGTGGTGTTTTTTAGACGTCGGTTCCGTACTTCCTTTTTTGGCTATTGGAATAAATATTGACTATGACCAGTGCGGTTAATCCTTTTTAAACCTTAACTAATATATCTTCAGCCAATGCGTAATTTTTCCGTCCATTTTTTTTTTACTGTTTGATATTGCATTTTCTAATGATTTAGTTGAGAAAAAATCTTCTCGCTTCATTTAAAATAAAACGACAATTAAGTAAATCCACTTAAAAAAATTTATGACAACATAACTCCGTTCACTACTTGATAAATTCATGAGGATATTGTACACTACTGACAGTGAGATTGTAAATATAAAAAGATGATATCTATATCTAACTATTGTAAAACGTGCAATAACTCATTTTTTCCGAAAATTTAGTTATCCCACTTTTAAAAACACCGGCTCACATTAACATAATAAATTTAAATAAAAATTCAGGTGTATCCATTTTATAAATACAATGTAATCATAAATAATCACAAATGAAGAACTATCGTCCTTGATACCTAGCTCGTGATCAAATACCATAAATCGTGAACTACGTTGTAGCATTCTAATTTAGGTATATGAATTCAAAATATATCATTCAAACATACATTACCACTCATAAAATAAATATTTAAATTTTATTTTTAGCATGTCATAAAAATCAAGATGGATACCTAGAATTTAAAATTTAGAGGAAGAGGAAAATATAAAGATTTTCACTGTATTCCTGTTATCTTGTATATAAATGTGTTGTAAAATTTAAATACCAGTCAGTTGGTGTTTATTCGCAAAGCATTTTACATCGTAGTTTTTACACATAAGCTCTTTGGTGTCTAGTGGTTTTCGTAAAGACATAAGTATGGAAAGTTTCATCAAGGTTAGAAAAATGTGTAAATTTAAATTTTGTTTGATTTATAATATGTTATACATTCATGAGATAATTACGGTCAATCATTTATAGACATTAAGGTGGTTTCTCTCTTATTAATTATATATTTAGGTGAAAAAATATACAATTATGCAAAAGAGTTGTCGTAAAACAGAGTATAAGAAATAATAAATTTATTTTACAGTATGGTGCTGAAAATAAATAAATTATTTTACATAGACATGTTTAAGCTCAGTTAGTGCCCATAGACGATAAAGTAAGGATCTTTTCCGTCGTCCTATGGCTTACCTTAATTTTTTGGCATAATAAATTGTATTTTACGACTAAATGTAAAATGTCCAGCCTTACAGTTGTTAAATCTCATTTTAGACATTGCATACTGCTCATTTGAGATCTTTGTTTTTACGCCATCAAGGTTAATAAAACCATTATTAGAATTTATGATCAAGGTCTTCAGTCAATAGATGTCATTTTGATATCGAAAATTTATAAATAAGGATGACCTTCAAATTTGATAATGATATCCTGAATAAATAAAGAATTATTGGAAAGACTTTCAATGCCTTAGTCTATAGTTCAAGAACATTAAAACGCATCTGAAGGGTAAATAGAATGGATATTTGTTTTTTTATTGTATTCTTCATCATAACAATGCGCGTCTCCACATGGCAAAAATGACTAGTGATAAATTTCAGAGTCTAAATTAGGAGGTTTAATATGTTTTATCGGATTACCACCTTTTCAGATCAACGGAACAGGAATAAATAGTTTCATAACCCGAAGGCAATAGAAATTCATTGAAATATTATATTTATTTATAGCCAGCCATAACTAAAAAAGCTTTATAAAAAATATAAAAGTAAAAATAAATTTATTATTGAATATTATATTGTATTATAAAATTTAAGTTTCTCCTTGTTATTTTATTATTATTAACAAGGAGAAAAGTATTTTTTTTATAAAAAAATTAAAAATAATAAGCTTTTATAATGTTCATAAAAAAAATGATTACTCTCTAGTATCTAGTACTAGTAGTATTAATAGTATTTTTAGTAGCAGTATTTATAGCATTTTTAATACTACTACTAATACTAGTACCTGGTACTAGTAGTAGTATTAAAAATATTTTTATTAATTGAATCTAAAACGAATTTAGGCCGAAATTATATTTTTCACAAATAATAATTAAAATGATTATGTAAAGGAATATTTATTATTTTATTTAAATAATATATAATTTAAAAATAAAATAGATTTTGCAGTGGAAGCTATTGAAAGGTTTATTTTTGGGAATACTGATTTATTATTAGATCAATCAACGGCTGAAAATTCAAAGAAAACTCACATAAATCCCATTTCTAGCATATCTATCGTAAATCTCTTCATATTAAATATATTTAAAAATTACAGAAATATGAGAATAGAGGTTTTCATTTCAATGAAATATATTTGAAAAACACACTTTTTTTATTTATTTCTTTATTTCTCACGCAATTATTCTCCCACGTTTAAAAAAATGGAAGCTAGTGTGAACTACTTATTATAAATATATTTTTCGCCGATTTCATTTGAACCTTTTTAATAAGAAGCTTTAGCCAAAATCATTAAAAAAATATTTATTGTTTTTAATATGCAGCCCGATTTATCACTTTAAATATAACATCTCTTAATATAATTAATACTACAAAGAATGAGATTCGCGATTTAAATAAAAAAAAATCTTAAAACATATCGGAATTAATTGCCTAGTATAAAGTTGTTTAAACGAGCTTAAAATATTTTTTTTCGGGTCCACATACTTTTCGATTGATCTTATATTAATAAAAAGGCTTTCTATATTATCTGAATAAAACGAATTTAAGTTTTCATAAATAAAATGGATTAAAGTCGATAGAATAAAAATAACTAAAGCATGGATAGAATGCTTTGCAATATTAGCATTAAACATACTATTTATTTACAGCATTCATGTAGTTTATATTTAATAATTAAACAGAGGACGATTGAGCCGGTTATGCTGTCATTAAATTAATTCATACAATTTGTTAAAAATAAGTTAATGTATTGAAATATTTCAATGATTGAATAAAATTATTAATATATGCATTTTTTTAATTTCAGATTTTTCTAATTGGATACTTGATGAACGATTGTCTTTCAGCCGTTATAGTGAATAACAATCAAAATGACGTTATTAAACATTTTAAAATTGATCCATGGAATCCTGAAAAATACGGTTTCGAGTAAGATAAATTATTAAACGTAAATAATTGATTTTTTTGTTACATAAATAAATATCGTTAATATATTTAAGATATGATACTTCTTCGGGAATTAGCAGAAAAGAAAGTGGATATACCAAGTTGAATAGAGATGGCGTACCAATTATTGTAGTTAAAGGATTTTATTCTTATATTGGAGATGATTTAAAAGTTTATCGAGTGGATTATTATGCAGATGAAAATGGTTATCATCCAAAAATTAGTATTACGGAAGATCCACAAAAAACTATGGATGTTATGCCTGATTATTTAAAAGTTACGCAAATTTCTGAGGTATAAATAAATATAATTATTAAAGAGCTTAAGAATTTTATTATGATAAATTAGTTTATATGTTTTTAGGACAGTGTTGATTTAGTTAATAGATTTCTTCCGGCTGGAGTCGCGCAATCTCTTTTAGGGAGATAAATCAGAAAAAATCATTACGTATTATTTTATTAATTGTGCATGTTTTTAAAAATATATGCCATGAAAATTGAAACATTGTGCCATCTATAAATAACAGTCTGAACTTTTAGCGAACGTTATTGCAAAAAAAAATATTATTTTCGAAGAATTATATAATATCTCGATTGCAGATTTAAGCTACATAATTACAAGAATCGTGACTAATGTTAATCTACAAACGATCTTAATAATTCATGATATGTCTGTATAACTTTTCTGCATAACGTGAAAGTGTTAACACAATGAATAAATAAATTTGGGTTAAAAAAATATATTTTATTAAACATTTAAATAATCAAATAAATTAATAGTGTCATTGATTACAAAAGGTATTATATATCATCTCTAAGCCACACATTGCACACATACGGAAATGCGTGCTTGCATATTTATTTTAGAATTTTCACTTTTTTTCGTAAGCTATCAAGTGTATGTTAACTTGTTGCAATTGTTTGCTTTTATTAGATGGTCTAATTTTTGCATCATCCGTAAAAAAAATTACATACATCACGCATCTAGGTCACAATTTTTTCATCACAGCATTAAAAAACATATATCTGCACATTCGTCCATAAAATATACTAATCATCAATGAAAAGGATATAAATATTGTGGTATAGGCTTGTGACTATTGAGTACGAGGTCGTCGATTTTAATCCTAGCCCCGACATTTAGATACTAATTAAGTGATTAAATGTCGAATTTACTATCCTATCTACATTTTTAAGTTAATTCTATTGCTCAGATCTACACAAAATATGTTATTGAATTCATATTTGAATATTTCTCGAAACTAAACCGACATGACATAAGTGTCGTTGAGCAAGAAGCTGACAAAAATGTCTCGAATTACTTTAACCTTACCATCTAGGGTCAACGAAAAAGTCTCGATGTTCGATGTATCGATTTCCTTAAATAATTATTGCCGTTTTATGCATAATGTCGAATCACATAATATCTATTATGCATCTCATATACACGTATACCTACCTATTATTATTAATATTTTGAAATAGCATAGCATAATATTTTAATAAAAAAACAATTTAAAACTCCCACAAAATTAAATTATTTCGAATATATTATATTCAGATCAGACTGTTTATATTCAATAAATATTATTGTTAAGCCTAAATCATCATTATTATTTACTAATACTTTTATTGTATTGAGAATGTGTTATATTTGAAATAAATAATGATTTGACAAATTGGGATTTGTATTTATTTTTTATGTTAAATACGCTTTTAAAAACATTCTGTTGCCAAGTCTTAGATTTTTCTCGAATGACACTTTTAATATAAATCCTACATGTTACTAACTTTATGTATTTTTCTAAAAAATTCTGAAGAATAAATATTATAAATAAATATTGACATTTATTGTCTGTAATTGCGGAAAAAAAAATAAAAACAATATTCGCATTAGTAGCTACGGACGCGATGTTCTTATCGCTCGCATCCGGTACGATGTGCCATGTGCGATTTAAACATTACTTACACTAGTGACACGTGCCGCGAGAATTACGTGGTCAAATCCAAAATATCAACTAAATGTTGAAGCATTTCATAAACAATTATTTTTATTCTTAGAATAATTTATATTTTTTTAAAAAGTCAAAATATTGATGAAGATTTTATCAATACAACAATATTCGCTTCTGGAGCCATATTTGAATGCGATATTTTTTCTCGCTCGCATCCAGTTCGATGTACGGCGACGTGTCCTTAGTATGCAACGGGACGCCGATGGGTGTGCGTGTCATTTACACGTCATATTAATCAGTAGAAAAATTAAAAATATCAACCAATCATAAATAAACATTTCTTTTCTTAGAATAATCATTTTTTAAAATAAAAGTAAAGATATTTATTAAGAATATCCTGATTTTAAATGCTTGGGATCTATTTTTCATTAAATATAGATCTTTTTCGACGACATTGGTTTCGAAAAAATCGAAAATATCGAACAAATTATGAAGCATATCTTGAAAAACTATTTTTATTCTCTGATTAATTCATTGTTTTAGATGTTGTGAAGTTATTGATGAAGAATTCTTGTCTTATATCTTTCCTGAAAATGCTTGGGGTCTCTGAGTAACCCCCTTCGGACGGCGCGGTTGTTTTCGAGCCGCCGTGACGGATGGGTTTATAATAATGTTTATGATAATTATGTATAATAAAATAATTAAAAGAAATAAAAAGAATATATTTTATTTATGTGTGACTTATTCCATTTTCATAATTATTAAATGTTCATACTACGCACTTGTATGATTCCTTTCACATTTCCTGTAAAAATATATGTTCAATTAACAATTATTTCACGGGTCAAGCACATCTTGATCTTCTCACACTGTTTTATGTTACCGTCAGTGAGTTCATCATCCACGTTCACTTTGCCATTTTCATCTACAGCCATTCAAAGGCGTAGAAATATTGATTTCCAATGAAAGACAATAGCCAATCGTTTCAGATACTTATCACCTCATTATAACTGATCTGGCTCATTTGCAAGAGGTCATAAATCGACGGTTATTATGTGTCACGATTCGGAAGACGTTCGATTATGATCTAACGGCCGGCACGGGTGTCATCCCACATCTCTGGTCTTGCACAACAACAACGACGAAGACCACAGACAACTCGTTTCGTTTCACAACAGTTCGTGAGGATGATCTTCGCCACTGGTCGTATAAACGCAGACTGGCATTTTCCTATTTCAGTAATGTCAATAGACCAAATATGCGAATGTTTTTTCGTATAACGTATCAAGGTTAAATAATTAAATATATTAGTATTAAGTTTCAAACACCTGGTGCGCGGAGGACGAATTTCGACTATAAAAACTAATTACTGAAAAAAATGCATAATTAATTGCAAAATCAAACGGATTACAATAAATATAATAAATTGTCATCATATTTGTATTATGATGCAGGAAATATACATAAAATTTCATTAAAAAGACATATACGTATGATAATTTCACAAATCCCATAAATCACAAAAATACCACGGTGTATCTGCGTAGGTATATAAATTATCGATACTAGTTTTCACTGTCGATTCGGGGAATTTAATTATTTCACAGCATTTTACGATAATTGATAAGTATTGATTTAGTTATTAAAAATCATAGATGTGCAAAGTACCGTATTCGTCACTAAAAAACTTAAGAAACATCCACACAGTCTTACAAATTTAGCTAATAAATAAAATATGCACAAATCAGATAAATCTTGCTCAAATTCCAATGCAAAAAAATTACCAATGCAGTGGAGCAATGAAACAAAATATCTCGGGGTCATTTCTGACATTCGTCTATCTCATAAAACCCACATTTTAGACATTTCATATAAAATTATATGTAATAAAATAATTTTATACCAGCCAATTTGTTTGTTCGAAAAAAGTCATCTTGGGATGAAAAAAATCATTTACATATCAATTTTGCCCCAAATACTGTACGCCTTCTTAATTTTGGCCCTATTTATCTTAATTAAACATAATATTTGAGTGCTAGATGCTTCCTGGTTCGCCTAAAATGCCGCACAGAAATAAAAATAATTGCCATATCCTTTTTAAATCCCTCACAAAAATTATAATATTTTAATGAATCATCTCCATTATAATTTTCCACGATAAACTCACTATTCTATTTTTTTTCTAAATATTTTTCCCCTTCTGAAATCAATCAGTATTTTTAAATCGTTTGATATCAAGGCACATCACAATTATAATCGTTGATAATCTGAAAAAAATCTGAAAATATTTTTAAAACATAGCGAAACACCGTTTTTAAAGGGACTTATTAGTATAAAAATAAATCGGGATTGTAAAAATTGAACGCAAATAGCGGGAAAACGTGAACTCCGAGCACATAAAAACGGGGTTGGTCGATTGATCAATTGAATTATATATTAAATAAAATAATTATCATAGTTTATGGAATATCTTTTATTGATATGAATATCTAATTATCTATTATCATTCTTTAAAATATTTTTTAAATTATAAATTATGAGGGTCTATTAGGGACACCGAGTTTTTGCTTTTTCTCTAAAAACTCACTTCATATAAAACATCTTGAAGTCACAAACCTTTTGTATTTGTCTAAAAATAAATATTATAAATAATCATTGTCTTTTATCGTATGCAATTGAAAAACAACAATATTTGATTCTGTGGCCACGGATGCGATGTTTTTTTGCCCGAATCCGGTACGATGTGCCAAGTGCGAGTGAAATGTACGAGTGACAGGTGCTGCGTGAGCTCAGTCAGCGGCGAGAGCTCAGTCTGCCACACGTGTCATTTACGAGTCATATTATGCGTGATTGGCGAACTGGGTCATTCTGTAATGCCAATCACGCATCGTCTTTAAATAAATAAATAAAT
>JAGXCT010037133.1:35483-63636 GCA_022495035.1 Philopotamus ludificatus | reverse complement strand
ACTATCCCAACTTACACGGTCTCGATTTTAGTGTTAGTGGGGGGTTAACTGTATATATAACATAAACCATAGACACTTTGTATTTTATTAAATTAACTAATATCTTTTTTTTTTCAGGGACAAGTTGTGTCGATTGCAAAAAATATCCCGGAAAGTAATGCTGCTTTATGGAAAATAAAACATTTAATTCGTGTCACTCCCATCACGTTTCCGTATGGAGAACCCACATTGAATGACCTAAACCATACAATTTTAAAAGAAAACGGTCAGTGTATTGTAAAAAAAGAATTAAAAATTAACGAAAATAGAATTGAGGCTTGGAACAATTTTAAAGAAAATCCTGAAAAAATGGATGGTGGAACTATAGTAAAGTATTCAAGGCTAAAGTGGTTGAATGCTTGGGCTGGTGGATTCTAAAGAATTATATATTTTATGGAAAAACATCAGCTATCTCAATTAATAGTGCACTTATTTTCAATATAGTAATTCAATGGTTACGTATGTATGTTAGATACTTGATGTTATTAAATATTATATATATATTTTGTATATTTATGAAGAGAATCCTCAGCATACCGTCGAATGAAATTAATTGACACGCATATACAATTTCTTAGTGTGTTACAATTTATTTTCTACATGTATAATTTTAGTTTATAGTAAAATTTTAGAGTATAATATTTTTTTATTTATTAATTTTTTTATCCCTCCATTTCAGTTAATAATACTTTAATCTAACTATGTTTTATTCTTATATTTTCATTAGTTTTTTGTAGGATGATAATTTTATGAGGCTACCTGATATTTAATTATACAGCTAAACCCCGTTTTTACGTCCATGGAATTCACATTTTCCCGCTATTTGTGTTCAAATTTTTATAATTACGTTTTATTTTAGTATCTTGTTTCTAACCTTGAATCTATGTTTCCCTCTAATTAGGTTTTTTTATCAGTCCTTTAGAATCATAAAAATGGTGTTTCACTATAATTAAAAAAAATTATATAAAAACATTTAGATTTAGGATATGTTTCAGAAATTGCTATGAAGCAATATGCAATAAACATATGAAAATGGAAAATATGTTCTATTATTTGAATTAAAAAAGAAATTAATGAATAATTTGAATTAAATTACCACACCATCAAGAAACATGGAATTTATCTATTTTTTTTTATGAAGTCGGCTATCATATATATTCGTCTATTGACATCATCATGGCATGTAAATGTGCGAGTATATTGGGCTTTGTCCATTTTATCTTTCGTCTGGTTAATTTTCATAACATTGATAAGCAGTACATATATAAATAATTTGTAATTTTTCCCTCAGAAATTAATTTGTAATTGTTCTCGGTAGTCGCCCTCGGTGATAGTAATGATTTTGTATGACTTTTATTTATGGCATTCGTCCCATGCTCATCACTATTGGAGTTGCCTCTGTTCTTTTGGAGCACACCAGGAACAACTAAAGATGGCTACGTAATCCTGATGCAGCTTGATGCACTAGTCTTATGGAGAGGTAGGTGGGCCCCTCTATGCACTAGTCTTTGGGCCGGCAGACTAACATCGCACGCCTTAGGGATAGTCTAAAACAGCTGTGAGATGTGGCATTGCTTGCATCCGAACAAGTTTCCTCGTTGCCACTACGGCCTTGGACCTGATAATAATAATTGACACAATTCATAAAACTCTGATGAATGAGAAGAGAAATGACCTGTCGAATGAGACGCAGTAACTAAAAATGCTTATTGAGTTAAGACATGTTCAAACTTGCACACATACTCCTTGGCGACGTGGATTATGGACGTGGGCGAAAATCTACCAAATGCACATCTATCCCGTGGATATGCACGGCTGTACGCGAATATGTTAACAGTCGCATGCTATTTTTTTTAATATTGATAAATAAAAAAAACATTATAAATTAATAAAAGAAGAAGAAATATATAAATTACAGAAAGTTAGCTTTACAGTCAATATTGATGAACCAGACAGAAGCAAAGTAGCCATTAGTAGCTTTTATATTTCATAGATAGAGAATAAACGAAGGGAAGCAAGCTGAACACTGCTAGGAATTTGATGAAGTTTTAACTATTTGAAGCTAAGTTAGAGATGATTTTTTTTAAATGGAAAACAAGGAGACTGATTTGGTTTATTAATTTAATAGCCTGCTAAGATAGACGTCCTATAACATATTATTGGTAACTGACCTTGTAAATATCTCATTTTTGAAAAGCATGGATAAAGCTTAAGATACCAATTAAGATTTTTGATAGGTTTCATCATTTTACGGAATCTTAATTATTGAATTATTTTAAAACAATTACACATATAACTCACTGTAATATATTAATAAAATGTAATAAGTCTATTTTATTATTTAAACCTAAATAAAATAGGACCAGTGATATTATTTTTTTATGATATAAAATCGTTATTATAATTATAGTATTGCTTTTAGATTTGTCGGGAAACATAATAGATTAAAAATATTGATAGATCGCATAGTGCTGCCAGTATGTTACAAAAATAATAACCATATGGCAACATCGTTGCTGGCTGTCATTGTTAACGCATGGCAGCTATGGAGTTCGTCCCTACGAGGGCCTCTGCTGCAAACTCCACGGCTGAAGACAAATTTAAATTTGTTTCCTATGAAAGTCACAAATCTTCACGGTAATTGTACAGAGTTATATTTTCGACAAGATCTAAGTAAAAACTCAAATTTAATGAAAGCTAACCTGTTTTCGATGTGTATTATTAAAACTATATTTATTCATTATTCAATATATTAATTAATTTTTCTTTGCTTTTAGCAATCGAAAAATTCCTAAAAACGATGATACTATCGAAGAGGATGTTAAAATTGAAAGAAAAGGAATCGATATAAAGAGAGCACGACGTGAAATTATTAAATTTGGAATGAGTGGTTTTGATACTAAAAAGAAACAAGAAGCCAAAGTCGCTTTAGCTGTTAGTTTAGGTATGTATTTTTGTATATATCTATCGCTGAAAAAATTGTTTATATTAAATGAATGTATATAACTAATGCCGCTGTTTTATACTTAGGTGCAAAACCACCAAAGAATGAATACAAAAATTATAAAGCATTGTTAGAACAAAAGAAATTACAGAAACGACAAGAGAAATCCAAAATGACAATGCAACAAGCCGGTAAGAATTCATTAGGAGTCAGTGTTGCTAGGAAAAAATTCGTTGACAAATCAAAAATGGGAAAACGAAAAATGAATAGTGGTTTATTAGAACGTTACGGAAAGGTATTCGATCGATATATATTAAATGTTTTATTTATTATGCTAAGAATTTATTAATTAATATATGTAATATATTTTAGCCCTCGTTGAAAACTTCAAATAGCACCCCTAAAAAGAAATGAATTATTTGCATTCGGATAAGACGCTTAATTTAAAGCTAATAATAAGAAATGTGGAGATGCAGTGAATAATTTACATCAAATAATAAAACTTTATTTAATCAAGTGATTAAATGTGATATTCACATTTTATTATCATCAAAAATTCGCATGGTGTATTTGAACTCAAATATGTAAATGAATTAAATAAATTTAAATAATTAAACTATTCTTTAATTAAATTTCATTTTTATCCTTTGGCAAACTTTGTTTTCTATCATATCCTCACCTAATATTTGGGTATTCCATCTTCTTATTCCTGCAATTTTTACTTAAACGTTTTCATTATTACATTTAAACCATGTAAGTTTTAAACATAGACGTATCTATTGCTCATTTAATGACATAGAATTTGTGAGATTAATATGCAATTGATGTATTTGTTGAATTAATATATTTATTTATATATGTAGATTAATCAATGCATTAATAAACGTATTTTATCATTTTTAATGTAAATTTTTACTTTTAAAAGATGTTTATATTTATAATGGCGATTTTAATTTACATGATTATCATAAACTAGTCATTATAATAATGATGTACTTAATTCTTTTTACAAGGTATATAGGTCTCACCATAAACCGTGTAAAAAAGTGATAGAATTCATGCAAAAATTAAAAAAACCGTGTTATCTAAGGCAGTGCTCCGCAACCGGTGTGCCGTGGCACCCTGTGTGCCGTGAGCAGAACACAGGTGTGCCGCGGTCAAATACAATTTATTTGAAATTTTACAATTTTTCATTATATATGATACACAAAGACAAATTATTTTTCAAAATATTGTATAGAATAATTATTATAACTAAATAATTTTTCAATGGTCCCCCAGCGCTTGGTGCCAACTGTTGAAAACTGCGAAAAATTTATGGTAAAATTTGTGCATCAATTTAATAACTATATATTTTAGCTTTTGGTGTGCCGCGGAATTCTAGGAAGAATTTTGGTGTGCCATAGATGAGAAAAGGTTGCGGAGCACTAATCTAAGGAATAAGATTTTTCCATAGAAAATCGTGTAAAAAACGTAATAATGAAAGCTCAATAAATAAATTAAACAAAATATTGTTCATACATATGTAATTTATTTCATATCCTGAGGAAGCTTCCTTCTTTCTAGAGGACCCTTTCTTTGAGGAGGTGTTTTCCATGATGAAAGGATACCTATTTTGAGACAAGGTTAATAATCACTTTCGACTCGTTCTTAGCAGATAACGACTAGAGAAGATAAAAACGAATACTGAGGCAAACCCCCTTCCTACTTACCTGGACACATTCGGGAGGGTAAAATCCGATACCAAAAATGGTAGAAGATACACGTCCAATCCCAGCAATGGCCAAGAGAGGGAAAACTCTTTACAAAAAACTAATGCTAACAACACGTCTAATGTTTTAGAATCTAATGAAGCTTCTTGCTTGTTATTACTGTCCTGTGTTATTGAATTTCTTATTGGGAAATCTGCTCTCCATTTCTGTGTTTTTTGTTTCACAAGATGGTTATACTGTCCAGACCCCGTTGGCATATTTACGTTTATTATAGGCGGAATCATAAGAGCAAAAAGTCTGTTCCGCACCCTTAGCAAATCGCAAGCTGTCGTGAATTAAAACAGTTAGTTGATGAATTTCATCATTTTGTTTCTGGGAATCGTGTTAGAACAAATAATTCATGTAAGAATATAGTATTTGTTTTTTTTATAATGGACGATGTTATTTGAAAATCGTGAAAAAATATATATGGTATTTTTCCTTAAAAAATTTATTAATTTAAAATCAAAATTTCTGAATTTCGCGCGCTACGTAAGTTTATTTGATTCAATTTTAATTGTACGTAACTTGACTCATTGGCAGCCGTACTTAGATGCTTTCCTTATTGATGAGTGTCTAAAAGTTTTCGTGTGTTTTGGTGTGCTTGATGTTTTTTTTACTTTGAAAAAAATGGAAAATGAATAGAGCAACATCGTCATGATACCTGTCTCCGTTTTCGGCGAACATCCGGACGCCGGTGTCCTTCGATTTCTTTATTTCCTCTGAAGATGAAAGTATGACATTTTGCCAACATTGAGGAGATAAAAACATATACGCTGATTGTACATCGAAGACGGTGGTAGTATTGTATGATGTATTAGATGGAGATTATTTAAAGGAAATAACGTTGATTTTGATAAAAATATTTAAATATTTTGAGAAAAACGATACAACTTCGTATATTATTAGGATCATTTTACCACGAGTTCGATGCAAAATTTCAAGAACATTGGCTTTCTATTTTCAGAGAGTATTTAATATACATAATTACAATATTTAAACCAGTCAGTGTAAACTCCATAAAACACACAGCTCTACTTTAAATAATATAGATTTTCTTTGAAAAGATTTACATCACAAGAAATAATAATGTTACACTTTCCTTCTAATTACTGAAAATAAATACATCGCTTTTCTTTCATTTCTTTAACAATAAAAAAAAATTCTTCCTGATATACAGACTGGTTGTAAAATGAGCAAAATAATGTTCGGACGTGAGTTGTGTGTATGTGCGTGTATTGCACTATTGAAATTTCTTTTCGCAAGAGAGCGAGTAGGCACGAACACTTGTTGCGAGCTTGGATGCGCGAGACGGAAAGGGACAACGCGAAACTCTCACCGCTTCTTTCAATGTGGACGGGTGAAAGAGTCATTCACCTTCTCGCAGGGTGCAATGAACGTCTTTGCTGTCTCCAGTGTTGCCATATGGCGGTGAAATGTAATTTTCATTTGCGCAATAATTAAATTTGTTTTATTTATAGTTAACAAATTATATTGTGAAACCGATATCGCCGAGCTTTCAGTGCTTAATTAATGACTAAAGTATTATCCGTGCAATTTTTCATTAGAAATTAATAACAAATCGCTTAAAATATTATTTTAAATGTTTTTACATTATTGGAGTACTTTCTTTGTTATAAATAATATTTTTTTTATGATTTGTGTAAAATGAAAAATGAATGAATTTTTTTTTTCTTAAAATATGTTCATCAATATTAATTTTGTAAGAAATCAGATACATTACATACACTTATGCCATCGCTTTCCAATCTCGGAAGCACTGCTGGAACGCAATTTTTGTTATAGCGTTTAACTCATTGAGCAATTTTGTCTTTATCTCCTCAATGTTGGCAAAACGTCATCCTTTCATGATTTTTTTTATTTTCATAAATAGGTAAGAATCCCAGGGAGATATGTCCGGCGATAATATATCTTAAGATATTTTTGTATTAAAAATATAAATTTTTAATATGGAATCTGTCGAACAGTTTATCCCGGGCAAAGTAAATAAATATCTATCAATTTGTTCTCTATGTTTTTTTTGTCAAAACTTCTCGTTGAATGCATTTATCACTGAGTGTTATTTTTTTTACATACTCTGTACTTTAGCAGTCGACATGGGGCTTTTATTTGATTCTTCCTCGCCAGAGAAAATATCCGCATCCATTTCTGAACTTCTTGTTCGTTACGCAGCTTCACTTATATTTCTGCGAAGAATTCTATTATATGCTTCTTCGCCAAATTTTTCAACAATCGCACTATCAATCCCCAAACTTATAGTGCTGTTCAGAAACAACATTTCATAAACAATAGGCTGTGATTCCATACCATAGTTTCCGACAGCCGATCTTATTAACTTGGAAGACACTCTTCACATAGTGAATAATAATTATTTGAATTATTTCTTATACCAAATTACCTTGGAATTAATCTGAATAAGTTTTTAAACGTTGGCTAATCTATGATCTGGGTTAGATGTGATGTGATTAAAGTTAAATTCTTTTGTCAAAACACCTTCCAGAAAATCAGGAGTATTATATAAATTTGCGAGGACTTCACAAGCAAATTATGATTCTAGAAATAAGCTTTAACACTTGTATCAAATACGTTATGTAACATAATCATCATAGTCCTAAAAAAATACAAAATAGTTACCATTTTATTTGGAAATAGTAACGAATACAAAAAAAAATGAATATCGAATCTTATGAATATAGAAGTTGAACTTTTCCCCCAACCAACTTTTACCCTCCATTTTCCTTCCATGATGGTTTGCAGTAGGTGATATTTTGTTCCATGAATGATGTGTCCAAAGTATACAATTTATAAAAAATTCTACCCTTGTAAAGAAATATGTATTCAATTAACACATATTTTCTGTCTAATCTATTGACCAAGGTTATGAATAATTGCATTTTTCTTCAGTTAGGTTATAGGACCTATAAATATATATTTGTTGTATTACCGTTCATGATAAATTATTTATTAAATTCGTCTCTACTTATTTCCATCTCATGCAAGTAAAGTATTAAGGAATTAATACAGATGAATAAAACGAGCAATCTTTATCTTGTAAGTAGTAAATTTCATTAATGTGATATTGCTTACATATAACTATAGACTGATATTGCGACTGATAAATTAATTACTTCAATATTACAAATATTCAGTCAATTCCAGAGTATTACTCACCCATATTAAAGGTTCAATAAAGATTTTCTAAAAATAAAACTCACATTCACTCCCTTGTTAGTATTCAGGGAGTGAATGTTAGCCTATCCGACTATCTTAGCCTGACGTAGCTAATTTATACAAATATAACAGATTTTTGTTAGCTACAATCCATGACACTGGTTTATAATTCGAATAAAACGCGCATTTAATTATTTTTTATATGCATTCGATGAATTTAACGAAATTTTCTTATACAAATAAATATATGGGTGTGATTATTATTCAAATTGTTAAATACACAATGGTGATATTAAGTGTTGATAATCACGGCCGTAAATGAAAAATTAATTAATTTGTTAATTAAATCACAGCGACGTGTGGCAACACTGGTGTTCGTTGGCGCGTTTTCCGAACAGGCCGAGGCCGCGCGAGACGGGGCGATCGCGGTGAAAGCGGGGAGGAGAGGGACGGAGGGCCGCAGCTGGACTCAGCAATGAAAAATCATAGTTGCAGGCCAGCTATCAGATTCGATAATAATTATATGGCGATTGCGAGTGAGCGCGTGAAAATAATCGATGCTGGCCAAAACTTTCATCGACCAACACATCGGTAATCGCATTAATTGCACGTTTGACTTAAAACTGACAGCATCGATGCTGGAGGCTCGACGGCATCGATGCTAATCGATTCCGATGGTATTGAATGTCGTAACAAATGACAATGATGACAATTATTTTTAGTTGCCTGTATTTGATTTTTTACGAGCTGAAAATTATATTTGGCCATAAGCGATTCAAATGTACAAATAAATTTTGTGTAATATGTTAAATAATATTTCATAAAATAATATTTTGTGAGATGTTAATACGATATTCAGACATATGGATATCTGAGTAGATAATATATATTAAGGGGGATGTTTTATCTTCTCGAATTATATAAACAAGACCGTTTTCAAGAAAATAATCATATGAAATTATAATCACTCTACTATATATAATGTATCGGTAGTATTTTACAACAATAGTATTTAAATTTATATAAAAAAATATTTATTATTAATCGAAGATGTGTTAAGGATGATTTTTATATGTTTTTAATACATTACATGTATTTAATATTTTATAAAATCATACAATATGGACTGGAAATTGCAAAAAATATTTAAGCTTATTTCTTTAATAATGATCTAGATTTTTAATGAGCAAATAATAAGAAATAATATTCCCCTACCTAAAACTGTTTTACTTTCCACTAAAAAAAGGAGAAGTAGATTAACCATTTATGTTTGAACTGTTTACGATTTCCTATTTTTATTTAATTTTATTTTAGTTCTATTATTACATTTTTTTCCCTCAAAAGCTATTAACCACTTGAGCGCCGGAAACTCACTATATGGCTACAATGCGAGCATTATGCCGGCGCTGTGATTGTGCTGAGGGTGACAGTGAAAAATTATAATTTGATTGAATATGTACAATTTATAAATATGTTTATGTTAAGGGAAACTTAGTCGAAATTATATAGACGAAGTGTAAAATGGGCATGCTCAATCGCACACTTTTGGCCATGAGGAATGTAAAATAAGAGGAAAAATACTGTTTTATTCTCATATTTTTATAAAGAATAAGCTCACAATTTTCATATTTTTTTAGACAGTTTCGATTTACACGATGATTATCTGGAAAACAACTACCATGTAAATCGAGGGATATATGAAAAAATATATATACAGAGTGATACTTAAAAGTCTGTATAAAATATTTTAAAAAAAAACGTATACATTTCTGATACACTCAACTCTTTTTTTACACAGATTTCCACTAAATTTACAAAATACAATTAAAAAACTTAACTTAAATTTTTGTATGAGTGCCTAGTCTTCTATGGGGCGGGTTTCCATAGCGTGGTTTCTATCTCGGCGCTATAACAAGGTTGCCTGTACTATTTTTTACACGCTTTTGAAATAATACAGTCCACTAAAAATTTTTACTTTTATTAAATAAAAAATATTTAAAATTTGGAAAACCAAACATCAATTTTTGAATGAATTTAGCATTTTTTTAACACGGTTTTTCGTGGAACATATCTACCGCATAAAAAGAAAATTATTTCATATTGTTGGCAATGTATTGCTATTTTATATATTAATTATATTATAAAAATACAACGTAAATTATTTATTTTTAAGGAGAATCAATAATTATAACTTTGAAATATTTTTAATTAAATTAAAAATTATATATAAAAATAAACGTGCATCTAATTTATTCGAATATGTTTAAAATATGTAATAATATTTTTTAAAAAATCATCTGTTTTGATTTGACGGATGAATGTTGACCGTTTAACCTGCCAACACCGATCATCTTATGTAATTTATTGAAAAATTATATTTTTAGCAAAGTTGAATATTCGAATTGTGTCATCGCGGAGGTCGTTGTATCTCGTATGTCTTTATAGATTTTCAACCTCTAGTTTACGTTTGAAAACGCTAAAAAAAAAGAAGAAACATAACAGTAAAGCACCGTCTTCCATTTTAAACTCGCCCACGACATTTTCCGATTTCACTTGGCCCGGCAGGAAATTCTCCGTCAAGTTTTTCGGCATTTCCCAAAATGAAAAGATGTCAAGCGGTCAAGCAACTTGGACAGATGACACGGCTGTAAAAATAAACTGTAAAAATCTGTATACAAACACATAAATCTTTGGCACAATACCAAGAGCCAGCACAGATCTATCATAGACGAAAGGGTGACGCGGAATAGCTCGGCAGGGCCGACAACCTAACCACTGCGTAACGAATCCAAGAATTTATTCAAATCAAGGTCTAGGAGATGGATGGAAATCAGGGAAATATTAAAACAATTTCGCTTAAACAAATACAATATAATAAAAAAATCATTTTACATAATTTATAAATGTGACATATTCAATTAAATAATATTAAGCTTTGTTCTTTAGAGTTTAGTAATATTAAATAATTGACAGAAGTTATTATGAACACATTATTTGTAAGGTTTAACTGTTAAATGTTAATTACATAATAGCATACACGATCTGCGTATTGCAAAATGCTCTTCGGCCGATCGACAATGTGCACGCTGCGAATATCATATCGAGGAAATGAAATTTCCACCTGCCAATTATGCGCAAATTTTCCGAAAACGTGGTGGTCTCAAGAGATTTATTTTGGTGACAACCATTAATACAAAGCAGAGACAGGTGTAGTTCTAGTTCAAAGGGGCCCAGCCCACACAGACGAAGATAACCCGAAAATTTCGTAGTGAAGTTTAACGACCCGGCCTCGCCGCTGTGTAAACTTGTAATATCTCATGTAATAAACAATTAATGTAAACAATATAATTTTTAATATTATCGCTCGTGGCATATTGTAATCAAATTATTGGTCACGCCATTCCGATTGAAAATGCATAAATTTAAAAAAAAATGCGACAACAATACGAAGAAAATTTGCTTCGCAATGAATGAAACGCGGAAGACCGATTAAAAGCTGAATTCAAAGATGCTAGGTTTGATGAAGAAAAAATGTATTTGTATACTTATCCCTGGCGTATTTTGACATTGGTATCATATTGTAAGTTTATTTTAATATAGGTTGTCGAAGAGGTTTCACGTGCTTCGTGCATCCTGTAGATGCAAAAAATCTTGAACGGACAACGTTTTATCAACGCTGAGGAGATAAATACAGAGTTCTGAGAATTCTGGAACATAACTGAAATATTAAAATATATATAGTGGAACCCCGTTTTTACGTCATCGGAAATCACGTTTCCCGCTATTTGCGTACATTTTCAACAATCCCGTTACAATTTAGTACATTAGATACCCAATGTTAAGTTTTTATTTTCCGTAATTTTGGCCTGAAATATTTAAAATTCCAATAAATTCAACTCTTTTATTATACTATAAATCCTACAAGCCCCAATCTTTTTGTATTTGTCTAAAAAAGGCTAAAGAATAAATATTATAATCTTCGCTTCTGTAGCCACGGGCACGTTATTTTTTTTTACTCGTGTTCCGTTCGATGTGCCAAGTGCGAGTGAAACGTATACTAGTGCCACGTGCCGCGAGAATTTAGCGGTCGATCTGCCGGCGTGTTCTCAGTCTGCGGCGGCACATCGCTGGGTGTGCGTGTCATTTACGCGTCATATCGGTTAGTAGAAAAATCCAAAATATCGACCAAATTTTGAAGCATATCACGAATAACTATTTTTATTCTTAGAATATTTTTTTTTTTAAGTCAAGATATGAAGATTTTATCAATACAGTGAACCCTTCTATGACGTTTCCTGTAAATCGCTGTTCTTTACAAAATTCTAATATTTTTAAGGTCAATTTGGATATTTCGTAAATCTATAATACATTGCCGAGCGAAATAAAGGTCAATGCTCTTTGGTTGACAAGGAATTTTGTAGAAAGCAGCGATTAAGAGGAAACCCTATAAGAGTATATTGATTTGAAATGCTTGGGGTATATTTTCCATTATAAATAGATCCCCTTCGGATGACGCGGTTGGTTTCGAGCCGCCGCACTATGGGCCAGATCTTGAATTCTACTACCAAAAATGCTTTTTACAAAAAATCGATTTGAAAAAGAAAAAAAAAGGAAATGATATAAGATTGAAGTTTATTATGTCGAATGTTTATTATTATGTTTAATATTGAAAACGACGCATAAACTTATATAGTCTTTAGGCCATAACTGCTGGCCTTCAGAGCTGCCTACCAAACTCGCTTGGGCCAACAGTTATGGCCTTCAGAGCGGAAAGGGTTAAAAATATATTTTTAAAATTTATTAAATTGATATTGAAGAATATATCTTCACCTATATTTATTCTAAATTTCTAAAGTCTAGCTCAAATGGAAAAGTTACAGATTTTTGGCAGTTGAATTTATGATCCGGCCCAATTGCGTTGAGGTACGCTCAATGGAGCAAAAGTTAATTATCTTTCGAATGTAGTAAGTATATGCTTAACCGCTACAGTGCCGTAAGGACACCGGTTTCCTCTGCGTACGGACGACACGGAACACCGTAAGGACACCAGTGGCCGATATTTTTTTGTGAAAGTCAATTGTGTTTTTATGTAGACGGAATTACGAAAAAACCCTTTTTATTAAACACGCGGTATATAAATGTTTCTCAGCTTAAAACCTCGCGGCACTGAAAAGTGTTATTTCTCAAAATTCTTCGTCTTGAGAACAAAGCAGTGCACACGTTCCATCGATCATCTTTGTTATCTTGAGATAGGTCATACGCGTCATTTTCTTGGATTTTCCGATGATAGACGTGACTGTGACGAAGACTCCTTGACAAAAACAGAGCAGTCCACGAAAATCAATGTAAGAAGAACCTATCCCGTGATGTAGCGTCAAAGAATAGAAGTATCATAGCAAGATTCATTAGTATCATAGCAGATTTAGGCACAGTTCGTTTCAAATCTAGGTCAAGCGCTCGCCTTGCTATTGTGGCATTTTTTCAAGTTTAATGATTTTAGATAACGATTATTTATAAAAATGTGCCAAAAATTATTATCGATTATCAGGCTGTGGTATCAATCTTACTAATTTTTTAGAAAAGACATAATTATCGACACGATCTTCTTGCTTATCGATACACTTTGCCCGTCTATAGACAAATTTTCGTATTCCCATCTTGAGTTTTTTATACTTTGACCATTTTTCTTTAAAACTAATCGGCTAAAAGGCTTTATAAAGTTTTAGGCAGGACTGCGAGCCACAACTCCTCATTTCTTCTATAGATTTCAATATTCATCCACGTAGGGATGGTTTTAGACGACCTTATTACTTGAATAGATGTCCGATGGTGAAGGATTTGGATAGTAAAGGTGATGATGCCTTAACAGTTAAAAACAAAAAGATATACAGAACGTCAACAGTGTAATGTCCGGAAAAATTAAAGGGTGCCTCTTGTTTGCAAAAAAACTATAAGCTCTAAAAACTAAGGTCGCATTTATGTAAAGATTAATTAAGCGTTTAGACGCCACGCCGTACAGGCGCGAGAAATCGGTCTAACCACCAGCGCCACGCCGTACAGGTACGGGAACGCTACTACGAATTTATCTATGAATAAATAATGGTGGCGTACGGTAAAAATCCATATAATTGGCGCGGCGATTAAAGGAGTATATAATTTGGTGCTAACGAAGAATGTTGAACAAAACACGTCCAGAATACAACCGTACCTTAATTTGTTCACAGGGAGTCGCAACTTCTAGACACGTGGACCAAAGTATCGCCTAATGCAGGAATAATCTTGGATGGAATATGGAAGACAAACGATGGTTGGGATGAAAGAAGCTGTCGTGGCTCTGCAACTAACCCGGATTGCGAGCTCCAGAATTATTCTAGCTCGCCAAAGATCGACAAACAAAAATATGTAGATCACCTACGTTGGAAAACGGACAAGGCATCTGAAGAAGATATATTTTGCAACAAGAACACTATCTTCAATTCTTAAATTATATGCAGGGATTCAGAATCGGCACTTACAAATCGAAAACAAGCTCAATCATCGCATTTTCTACAAGTAGACAGAGTCTACTTTGACTGGGCTGTTCAAGATGTAGAAAAACCAAAGCATCATAAGAGGAGAATTGGATGATCAGAAAATGGAAGCAGATGCTACGAGCTTATAAAAAAAAATGCTTAGTTCTTTGAGTTGTGAAGAATGAAACCTAATGTGTCCATAGGATATCTAAAAAGAATTCTTCGATTCTTTGTTACGTCACAAGTGAAAAAGACATCTTGGAGAGGCTGGGGTTGATCAGCTACATGAATCAGATACACTCAATTCATTTAGCAACGAATTTGAAGATGGAAGGCTGATAAAAACGTCTTGGGTGAAAAAGCTACGACAGTGGTTTCTGGGGGAGATGCTACCTCCTTGTTCACGGCAGCAATGGACAGGAAAACAGTGACCAACATGATCGCCAACGCCAGTTAGCGGATACGGCATGAAAGAAGAGGTAATATTTACGGATTTTCCGACACATGTTGAGATATTATTTACTACAAATACGATGTATAGTGTAATGATGGTCACCGGTGACCCCCAGATCGCTAACATCCATTCTTTATTTTTAAGTTAATAATATATATAGTATTTTACTAGGATATGGACTAACCGAAAAAACACAATTCTAACCAAGGCGAATATAAAAAATATATGTATTTACTGGCGGTCACCGGTGACCCCCATTAAAAAGATTTCAATAATGTGTTCATACATCAATCGGAATGCAAGAGAGGGTGATAAATGATTGGACTCACCTCGGGCTTGATGTGGGTGTCGACGTCCAGGGGTGATGCGAACTGGCACGCCAGGGTGTTCTGTTTCATGATAACTGAAACAAAAACAAACGCATGGGTCCATGTGGCAACATCGTCTTCTCCTCGCCTCGGTTCCTCCTCTCCGTCGTCGTGGTCATCGTCGTCAACGTCTTCAGCGTCGCCGCCGCGGCCACCATCATCCCTTCGGAGTCCTTTCAACACTTGACCTTTGACTTGCGGCCCCTAGCGACACGGGGCACCCGCAAACGTTTGTACATAATGCCAGAGGCGGAGGCTCACTGTCGGCCCGGTGCCGATTCTTGAAAGTCCCGCTCATGTATCGAGGGGGGGGCGGGTTGGGGCCTATCTCGTGACTCTCGCGAACGCACTTTACCCAATGTACAGATCAAACGCAACAGAGTCTGGTGATCCCCAACGAATGTACGAATGTTTAATGAGAATCGGCAAAAGAAGAAGTAATCAATGCACTCGTTCACATTATACGCGATAGAATGAAACGAAAATATCAACGATTCCTCTTGAGACTTCTACCGAGATCTACGTCCGACTGTCCCGAACCGATGACGAAACGTACTCGGACAGAAGACGACCGATTAATTATATATTCACGACAAAGCTGTGTCGAAAGATAGTGATAATAATAGTGACAGTGACAGTCTAGCACAAAAAAGATTGACGCTAGTGTTCCGTGTGCTAGACGAACTATAGTGCGATCGTAAATGTGAGATATCGTCGAACTTATTGGTTTTATATGGCGCTGGCTGGGGCGTGGAGGGGGAGACGACACATACACACATGCACAGAAAAAAAATAAAGATAAAAATTACAAATAACATGACAATAGATGCAAATGATCAAGATTAACAATTAAAAATCAATCAACGTGGAATGTGAACTTGACATGCGTAGATATAATACTGAAATTTATCGCATTTTTCCGAATTGATAATTGCAAAATAACGTCAAAGAAAGTCGACGAAGAAAAGCATTGATCTTAATATATACGGATCAAAACAATCCAATCTATCTATCGACGAGGGAACTGGGCTTAAAAAAAAAGAATCACGAAATTCATCGAGACCGAGTGAAAGCTCTTCAGAAAATTAAATCTTCGAACGAAGAAGTATCGGCCAGACTTTGAATAAACTAGTATTATTCGTTTACAAAATATTACATAAATGGTAGAAGACGACTGAAAATAATGGATCTTTTTAATTTCTTCAATTTAATAATAATGAAAACGATACTGAAAAAAACTGCGCTCGGAAAATGTGCATCGTAAAAATTCTTCGAAAATAAATTAGACAAAGTGTATCTAAATAAGAAGAGATTTCTTTAAATATCCGGATAGATTCAAAGTTATTGTTTAGTATATAGTCGACCATTGATTATTGATTCCGATATCGTTGAAGAAAATGAAATTGAAAGCAGAAGTGACCTCTTCTTAAGTCGGCATACTCATGTCTGAGGATCGTAGCCATTCTTGTTCCGAATCTTTTGGATTGTGTCTCTCCAGGAACCTCCGTCTACATCTTGCATCACAGCTACTACGGTGGAGCCCGTGGCGTTCTTCACTTTCCCATCCATACCCGTGCGTCCTTGTGCGTTTCCAAGGGTGACGAGATTCCCCTTCGAGGCTATCGTTTCTTCTAACGAGATGTCTAAAGTATCGAAGAATTCTTTTGAGACATTTAGTAGAATGTCAGTCATCTTTATCGTTCGCCATTTCTTTTAGGGCAGACACGTTTGTGCGTTTAGCATAGTATTCTCGAAAGAGAAGTGACTATAAATACTTAAATACTGACCTAACATTTTCTATTGAAAGCTATAGAGAATATTTGTGCATCTATCAACCAAATTTCGGCGAAAAACAAACTTGCTATACCTCGAAAAAGTCAAAAATCCATTTAAAATATTAATAATTCTTGAACGAATTACAACCGTAGTTGAGATATTTTTATACAATTTATCGTAGATTTAGTGGAAAAATCCTAAAAATTTGAATGCGGTATTATTCTATTTAACGTATTGTATTTTTTCGAGATACAGAAAAATTGATATCCAGTCTATCATTATTTTTTAATGTTCGTTCATTCGAATCCACTAGTCAACTTCTAACAGAACGTAGCTATTACAACCTTAATTTCATCCGACTCCATTTCCTATAAAACCGTTGATCCAACCTCTTACGTCTAACGATAGAGTTCTCTTCTAGAAGTATCTAGAAACAATTCTTTGTATCTCTGTCACCAATAACTGGTGTAGAGATGCGACTATCCCGGGCTAGGTTGACCCGGCTCCCTAGTCATCAAAGGCAAATGCCGATAGTTCCTTGAGTCGCTTCATCACATATCCGCTTCAACTTCATCTGCCCTTAGTTCTCAGGCCGTAGCGGTAACGAGGAAACTCGTACGGATGGAACCAATGCCGCACCTGGTGACTGTTTTAGACTATCGCTAAGGCGTGCAATGTTGGCCAAGGGTTGAAACATCATGCTAATGCGTATTTTTCTGCTATTCCGATTATATTACATCTTCAAATTAAATAAACGCCGAGTTTAAGGATTCTATCCTCGGTGTAAATCAATCGAATCACTCGATCCGAGTACGATTTTTGTCAAAATTAGCAACGATTGATCCCGGATAATATATGTGCTCGGTGATTTAATCTTAAAAATTATCGAGCACATAGACGCAATAAAAATTTCACATCATAAAATAAATACGTACAATAAAGTCATATATTTCTAAAATAGAATCTCAAATAATAGTGTAATATAAAATTTATGAGCGAATAAAATTGGGACAAGATTAAATCCATAATCCACGAAATATAATTGGATTTTTAAGAACAAAATAATAAACGTACGATATTTTGAATCGATTTGGAATTCAAAACAAAAGCAACGGCAAGGCTGATTAATTAATACAATTAATATTTTAATACAAAGAGGTGTTTATTTATTTAAATTAAAATTGCCGTGCTTGTTCAGATGTCTTTGCATCAATTGAATTTGTCAACGCTTAAACAGGAAAGATGTAATTGTTTTTTTTAATCTAAATTAATATTCACAGTCGAAAGCTATAAATTATTCCGCATAATTCGAATCGAACGTTCGGATCGGATTAAAATGGGTCATATAGATAAACTAAACGAGATTTTTTATTGCGATTAAAACTATATATTTCTGAACCCGTGATGTCGACAACGCATGTTCCATCGGTCTGACGATCTTGTTCAAATAATAGATAATTATTGGTATCGCCGACCGAAATGTAACCGCGTTATCAGTTTAATGACGATAAGTCAATATGAACAGGCACATATTTATTTCAGAAGATGTAAATAATCTAAATGAATAAGCAATTTTTATATATAAGATAATAAAGTAACGGGTCATTTGTACATATCAAACATTTAACGCGCAATTAATTAAATCCGACTAATCAAAATTACGTTCGCTCGGTAAACACAAACGTTATTTATACTTTAAAAGTCGTATAACATCATAGAGGACAATAATGCAGAGTAAATATCGTGTCATTACAATCAAACAATTAAAATTGTTTGAACAGATTTAATATTCCAAACAAGCGAGTCCTGAAAATGAAGATTAATTCTATCGTAAAATTTAACACGGCATATAAACTCGAGTGCTAGATGAATTGCAAAAAAAATATTTTTTTATCTAGGTGAATGCCGATTCGATATCGTTTTATAAATAAATATAATAAAACGCAACGAAAGAATAAAAAAAATGATAAAAAATTTGAGGTTTATTACTGCACGGCGGGTCAAAGAGTTCACGGAACGACTGAAGGAAATAATGACGACCTTCGATCGCTCACATAAAATATTAAACGATTATTATTTACGACTTCGTGATATATTTCATAATCCTTTCTATCAATATAACTTTAATATAAATTTAATCGAATCGAATTGTAACGGAAAACGCTGTGGATTTTAAACCATGATTATCTATATTTAGTACGTTTGTCATTCGACACGAATAATCGATGCGAAAGCTGATAAAAATAATCGACGCAAATTTTATTTTTAGAAATATCATTGTAAAATTATAATTGACACAATTAAGACAATAACCTTTGATTAATCAATTGGGATGTAACAGTTCGCCTTGAAGTATATTTATGATAAAGAATGTATTGCCATTATAACGACGATATATATCATTATTGAATAACTCAAGATTATTAGATAAAGTGCAGCCGACAATATCTATTGTCCGAATTAGAATATCACCCATAAATAAATTAACACTCATAGTTTTTTTTATATATGCCACCTTTTAACCCTTTGAACGCGGCGAGCATGAAATGATGCAGACACAAATCGGGTCTCCAATGCTGTGCCCATGACGTTCATGACCGCGACCTTAGCATGTGTTTACGAGCAAAGTAGCGAGAATTAAGTGTTGATTTTTGCTTTAAAAATCGGTTCAATAACACAACTGATATTAAATTAACAACCAATCATAAGAAAGTTAAAGAAAGCAATGAAAAAATAAATTGAAATATGGCGCCATAATTTTACAATTAAATGGAGGCCACAGGCCACAAACACAGTCCACACACAGCTTCCAAAAATATTATATGTAAACTATATTTATTTATTTATTTGATAAAAAATATCCCTTTTCCCACATCTAGCGATAATACGAGAAGTGTATCCATTGTTTTATTTATTTTAATTATTTAAGTGGCATATTAACCCTGAGGCGGGTCTTTGCCACCTGGAGGCACCTCCGTCGCAACCATGATGTCATGACTGCGACGGACGTTCTCCAGGTTATCTTGGCTCTTCTTATACGGGTCAGGTCGCCAACCAGTCTCGAACCGAAGCTGTCGCTATAGGATTGTGTAACAATAATAATCAGACGATGTTAGGGCCAATTCGTATTTAATTTACGGTCTGATCGGGTGCTACAGGCACCTCCAGCAGCACACACGTCATAAAATTGGCCTGGATAGCGGCCCGGCTCCTCACAGCTACGTAGAATCCACTAACCATGATTGTGCCCAACCGCTATAACCGCCACGTCTGATTCCGACACGAGACAACACTCGACTCCATCAGAACAATATTTACGGAGGATGTCTATATATAGTATTAGTGCGGGAATAGGACGGCCTCGTCTACTATTCAAAGATGTCTAAAAAATATAGGAAAAATTCCGACAAGGTGTTTGGCACGATTTGTCCGACCGTAACAAGACAGAAAGTCTCAACATATCCAGATTATTTAAAGAAAGAGAGCATTACTCCCCGCTTCTTTGAGATTTAATTAATGGAGATACGACATGGGTTCTCTGCTCAAACGTTACAAATAAAAAACGTTGGTTAACCCTGGATGCAAAAGGAATAATTAATTTTTAATTGTTGAAATATGGAAAAATGGTCACGGCAGAGTTGTGTTATGATCAACTAAATCGTTTGAATGGAAAACTATAAAATAATCTGGAACACGACAACGCCCATCCCTAAGTGGCTGAGTATATGCAAAAAAAAATTAACGACCTTGTTTGGGACACTAATTCATCAGATCTAGCACCATCGATGGAAATTTAATAATAAAAAAAAAACGGAATATCGATACTAATTTTGGGTCCCCTTAATACGATTAATTATTGATGCACAGCCCTGACACGAGCCTAACTCAGTACGTTTGAGTGCGTGCGGTTTGTATCGCGTTTAGCTCTGCCGCATATAAAGGGTTATTACTTTTTATATAGTTAACGGCCAAATTTTTATATTAATGCCGTAAAATTCTGCGTTATTCCATGCAAAATGTGTTAACGACAGGTTAAAATTATACCATTTTCTATGATACGGATATAAATATAACTATTACAATGACATTTATCTGATAAGAATATCAATACATTCGAACAATCCATCAAAACATCCGATAATCAATCTTTATTATGTCAAATTATGACGGGATATTCTAAAACGCGTCACCGTTTAAATATAGAAAAATGTTCGGTTGTTACATGTCAATTTTAACAATTCAATATATAGAAATATTATTTCAAATACTAATCGTCACGTATATTTTTTATAGAACATATCTGATATTGCCATCTAATCAAAACGCTCATTAACGGTTCCGTTACATGCCTCATTGGGTCAAGATGTCAATTTACGAACCTAAATATTTAAGAAACTGAAATATTTATATCATCGTGAAAAACCATACGATTATGCAAATACGACAATTTTGATTCCGTAACGTATTTTGCTTCAATTCCAAATTCATCTTTCTTTCATTCCGATGTGCTCAGCTATAAATTTCAGTCGATTTTCAATGCCAATCTTTTTTTTTCTTCAATTATATGAATAAATCGTGATTCCGAGGTGCATCGTTACATTATTCAGTGTTTTTGCGACGATTTCTCAATGATTATCAATATTATTTTATTCATATATGCCAGCGGTGTATACTATTCCTATTATACATAGTAATAATAAATAAATTATGCAATAAATGATTAAACGGAAACAAATTCAATAAAAAAATATATCAATGCCATCTATGAATAGATATAGTAATAGAAAACAAGCAGTAATAGATCATTTATCTAGTCGTTACGTCATTATTAATCTATATTTCCAATATAATTGATGAAACAATTCTAATAATATACCCGATAGATGAACGTATATAATTAAAACAATATAAATAATGAAAAAAATAGATTTATAACCGGAATTGTGGTGATTTACGGGGGATATACTCACATTGCATATGCCAACATCTCCATATCACATTGTTGAGACGTATTTTGTCTTTCCATCTCAGTCTTACGCCTTTGAATCGATTCCATTTGGGTGAAGTGAGCTTTTGTCTGAAAAATAACGAACATAAATATGTTATTGCGAATCACAGAACATATGCCAAGACCGATTATTATTTATGTCAATTTGAAAACATGGATCAAGTCGCAAATATGATTGTTTACTCGTAGATTTGTACACGTTTACTGCAGCGAAGGGGCTATATAAGTGCGTTTCACAACATTGAAATATAAGATTAAATCGGCGATTGTTATGTGCTATAATTGCCATTATGTTTATTGAAATATTATCTAAGATCAATCTGCAAGTACAATGAGATTATACAAAATAAACAATAACAATGTTGTTTTTTTGGTGGTTGAAAGGCGTAAGGTTTCGCTGGGAAGGACAGATGGGGGATGGGAGTGCATACCTGTAGGCTAGCGACATGCATTGGAAGAGATTGTTGAGCGAGGCGTCGATAGCGGCGGGGGGCGCGGGGGCGGCGGCGTCCAGCCCCTCGTCGTCCTGCGCCTCGGCCTCGAAGTGGGACACCATGAAGTGGCCCGAGTGGATGCACTCGCCGCCGCCCGCCATGGCGCCCCCTGTCACCCCGGCCCTGTCAGCGCGCCGCCCCGCGCACACACTCGCATCCGACACTGCCGCCAACACTGCGACGACTGCTCCGCGCTGCCAACACAACGCGAGTGCGATCGTGTGTTGCGCGCACAATATTTATCTTACATTTTTGTAACAAAAAAATATTTCTAATATAAAAAAAATAAAAGAATATCTCGACTAATTGTGAAATAAAACTCATGATAAAAATAATCGTCAATGATACTGCTTTCTAAATAATTAAAAATGAATAAATTTTATATTAATGAATTAATTATTATAATAATTTTATATTTAATATTAAATTATATTGTTATTTATCTGTTAATATTTTTAAATGAATTTATGTAAATGTGCATGGATATATTTTTCGATTTTTTCCGTGTGTAGATAAAATTCTCTAAACGAAACGATGTCGTGCGTGGATATCGTGTAACGGTGCGGCGTGCCGGTACGCTCGCTGTCGTAAAATTCAAAGTGATTCAGTCAATTTATAATCAAATATTTTAGAACATTCGTCAGATAAAGACAATAATTTTAATTATAACGCGAAAAGAATTGTTGATTTGAATCATAAAAACAGATTTTTACAAAAAAAACTTGTTTTATTAAATATTTTTTTTGTATAAATAATTAACATTACATTTCAATTATAAAAAAAATAATAAGCATAAAATATATTTAAATGTTAACAAAAAAAATAAATTATTAAATTATTAATTGATATAATTATTTGGAAATAACACTCGCTGTGCATATGGACATTACCAGGCTTTCGAATGGTAGTCGAGGCCAAAGGAACCTGAGTTTCACACGTGACGTGATGACTCCCCTTTTGTGTCCACACCGCGGAGACATAAACCATATTTAAACGGTATTTATTTTCCACATTTCTAGGCGTTATCTGCTTATAACACAAATAAATTATAATCATTTATGATTAAATACAATTATAACATTTTAAATAAAATCTTATTCTTACTTCTCTTAGATCAATATTTTAGCTTAACAAATTGTATGCTTTTTATTAAAATAAGCAGGGCATTGAACCGAAAACAGAAATTGTAACTGTACCGAAAAAAATATTGGTTTATTTCGTTTTTATCTTACTTAAGATTACTCTTAAAAAAAACCGCTATTTTTCTGGAACTGAACCAATTTTTTTTATTGAACAAGAACTAAAATCGAAGCTCTTTAGAGCTCCGAAAATTAATTTATATATAAGCTGATTTGTGCATTATGATTCTTATAAGAATTTAATATGAAAAATATTTTCGCATATACATTTATCGCCATAAAATTGTGGACACATTTTGCCCGTTTAATAATTTTTGTAATAGTCTGTAAGAGACGGCTATTTAAATAATATTTTGAAACGTATACAACAATGCGAATCGATTTAATCAATTAAATATACGTCGTGTTACATTGCGCCATTACAATATATTTTCCATCGATTATTGTTATCGAATTCGGCGAAGATTATTTATTTTATATAGACAATGGATGACTAATTGCGAGGAGAATTAAATCCTTATATGTCGATAAATTTCGGAAGAGGGTCGGTGTTGCCAGCGTTTAAAACTCGGGCGGGGAGTGGCTTCGGCGAGTCGGCGTTTCTGAGAGCAGTCGGTCGGTCGCAAGCTCGTAGCGTACATCGCCGGCAGCGCAGCAGACATGGTGAGTCGGCGACGGGGGAGAGGGGGACGAGGGGGGTTGGGCCGGAGCGCGGGGAGGGACGGCTCCGCCCCGGGCCCCGGCCTTCCGCACCTGTAACGTAGCATGCTACCGGCGTTCGTTAGATGCACGTACCGCGTATATATATATATACATGTATGTGTGTGTGTGATTTTTTTAAAATTAATTTATTGTCACGGTTAGTCCTTTTCCGGCGCGCGTTGCAATGCTCGCCAAATATTCGCTTAGGTCCGTCGCGAAAAAAAAAATGCTAACCTCAAAAATCGAAGCGATCGATTGACGGATGACACATCGTTGAAGCGATTTTTTTTGCACGCGAAATGTTTATATGTTTGATAATTTGGCGGTGGAGGCGTCGTCCGCCGGCATTATCGATCCGAATATTTTAATTTCGCCCCGTAACTGTAATCTGGTCTGCACCGAGATGCGAATCTCGGGCATATCTCGGTTATTTGAAGGAAAAAAAAATGTAGCGTATTATACACCGATTCTGCACTATATATGGACATGTGGATTGATAAAGGTCACGATTGTGAACGAGCTTATGACTAATGCATTATCACTGTTCATTACCGCAGTGTGTGCCGTGTATATATATATTTTTTAAACGTATTCGTTGTGCACACTCACCCCAGAAAAGCGTTTTTTATACGGAGAATGTATCCTAAAATTTTAATTAGCGATCGTTTTATTATTCATATAATTGCAACGCGAGTAATGAACGCCACGAATAATCCGAGCAGTCGTTCTAAACATTTTTTCACGCGGTTCGATTCGAAATGTCGAATTTCTGTAGTATTCGGTCCATTGGGACTCAACGACGTGGTAAATTGGGAACGCCCGCCCGCTTTATGCGAAGTATAAAATTTATTTATGGCTTTTCTTGCGGGTTGTCGCGATAAAATTAGCTTTATATTGCGTTTTGATTGTTTCGCGTTAAATAAAAAAAAATATTAAATGCGACCACAGTTTGAGGGGCGCTGGCAGCGTTCGCCAGCCGCACCATATATGGAAGTAACGGCGCGTGTTCACTTCTCGCCGCCCCTCGCATTTCATTTGTCAAACTGCTTATTTATTTTATTATCTGAAAAAATGTTTCAGACGCTCTTATCGATGTTGTTAATTAACAATCGAGATAGCGCAATCCGACGGATCGTCGCTACCAAATTTGGGAGTCTATTATATATTTTTTTTGACGAAAAATGAGCGTCTTATCGCCAATTAGCCGCTGAAACAATGCCAAATTAAACTATTTGCATACTTATATCTGAGAAAAATATATATATGAACCTCTCATCGAGTCATATGATATTATTCAGCATAACTTATAACGAAATATTAATATATGCAAAAAAAAAAACGATTAATTTCTTTTTATACACTAATATTTTTTTGCTTTTACACGACTATTAATAATAAAATAAAATAATTTCCATAAAAAAAATTTTTTTTTAGCGAGTCTTTCATTTTACACGGTAATCGAACCGTGCAAATCAAGTCATACATTTTATACAAGTATCTATATGGAAAATATTAAATAATCTATATAGAAAATTTGAAATAATTAATCTATGTGTTTTTAAATCATAATCGTGTAAAACGAAGGACACGTCTCGAAATATATCATGATTTATTTTTCTCATTTTGTAAAATATTAAATCTACATAATATTAGATCAGTCCACATCTTGAATAATCGACTGATGTGTTGATGTAAAATCGTGTAAATCGAAGGATTCATGTATATTCGAAAACATTCATACATTTTACGTATGATTTATATTACAAATTAATTTATATATACGATAATTATATCAGTCGATATCTAGATTAATCAGCTAATCAAAATCGTGTAAATTATAATCCGTGTTTAATTTTTTTTCCATTTTATTAAATATTTTTGTCGATATATTGAAATATTTTGGGATTGTTATCTGATTTGTTATGCAAAATCGTGTAAATCGAAGGACGTGTTTTTAAATATGCAATGATTTATTTTGTTCATTTTATAAAATATTAAATGGATAATATTGGATCAGTCGATATTTTGGAATAAACGACTAATGTGTTAATGTAAAATCGCGTAAATCGAAGGATGCGTTTATATTTGAAACCCCTCGGAATATTTTACGTATGATTTATATTATTAAATATTTTATATGAACAATGTTAGATCTGTCAATATCTGGAATAATCACTACACAAAATCGTGCAATTCAAAGGATGCGTGTAAATTATAATCCGTGTTTGATTTTTTTTATTATTAAATGGATAATACTAGAAGCGTCAATATCTGAAATAGTCGACTAATGTGTTCATGTAAAATCGTGTAAATCGAAAGATGCGTGTATATTTTTAAATATTCGTACATTTTTTTATGTATGATTTACATTACCAAGTATTTTATATAAACAAATCTAGATCGGTGTCAATATCTCAATTAATTTAACCGATGTGTTAAGGCGAAATCGTGTAAATCGAAGGACACGTGTTTAAATATTCCACGCCGTGTATGACTTATTTTTCTCATTTTATAAAATATTGAATGAACAATTCTAGATCTGCAAAATCGTGTAAATTGAGGGACGCGTATAAATTATGATCCGTGTTTGATTTTGTTATTCCATTTTATTAAATGTTTTTATTTGAATAATGCTAGGCCAGTCGATGTAATGGAATTTTCTTGAATAATTATTATCTGATATGTTATGCAAAATCGTGTACATTTGAAAATCTTACTACATTGAGTATTTAATATGTAAAATTCTAGATCATAATCCATATCTAGAACAATCAACTAAGCAAAGTCGTGTAAATGGAAAGGTGTCAATATCATTATAATGGATCACTTTAACAATTAGACAGATTAAAAACGTGTTAAACCCAAATCGTATAATTTATGGACCGTGTAAATCGAGGCAAAATATTGGTTTCTTTTAAATTTTAATATTTTTTGGGATTTATATTTTTAATGAATTAATATATTTTGTGTAACGGAACCGATCGTACCTTTTTCTATGAGCGCCGTATATTTTTTTAACGCGTATTCCTGAAACGCATCTCATATGGAATGAATAAGAACATTTTAAATACTGCACAATATTATTAATTTAAATGAATACATAGGGAAAACAAACAGATCCACAAATATCATATTCGTGGAAGGGAGCACCCCCTGGATTCTGTTTGGGCTTTTATTATTTATGTTTTTTTTTTTTTACATGGACCGAAATGAACTCCGTCGGATAACACAGCGGGTATTCGAATTAATTACGGCGTGTATTTCTGTATTTACCACTATGTAGGGGAGTTTATGATATCGACCCGAAATAGCTCAGTCTGCTCCAGTCTAGGCTCATTTTTTCTTCACCCAGTTATCTGGAACGCTGTATATAGTGCACGGCCAAAATACACGGGCTTAGCAGGGAATTGAGAGCTGGGAATCGATAAATCTCCCCTTTACTCTAAACATTCTATCTATATCTATCTGCATTGTGAAATCTCACGGTGAAGGTTTCAGCTCGGCGGATCTTATTTCAGTTTCCAGCCAACTCCCGAATGCACTCGCGATTCACATCGCCGTTTTATGCTCCTGCAATTAAATCTAAATGCATCGCAACAACTTCTTCTCGACTTGTGCAATATATCTTATCGGCTGTGGCATTGTATAAAACTGGCGATTTCACCGAATTTAAATCGTGACTCATTTCATAGTATTTTTTGCGAATGATTTATGGTTTTGTTTCCACGAATACGTT
This sequence comes from Philopotamus ludificatus, assembly GCA_022495035.1. Taxonomy (NCBI): domain Eukaryota; kingdom Metazoa; phylum Arthropoda; class Insecta; order Trichoptera; family Philopotamidae; genus Philopotamus; species Philopotamus ludificatus. The sequence continues at coordinate 35,521 of JAGXCT010037133.1, read as the reverse complement.
TGTGCGGAATTATCTTGAAGAGCACAGCTAACGAACTT